>JARHVA010006312.1:0-237500 GCA_037957365.1 Torreya grandis
AAGTGGCATTGGTGATGACAAAGTGGTCTAACAAGTCAAAGTGATGGAACATGGTGGTCTAATATACTTAGAATAATGGGATACTTGTAAAAATGTGCACGGGTGTCTTAGGTGGATGTTATATGGATGAATGTAGCTTTTTATGATTTTTTTTTTACTTTTTCCTAATGTTTTTAATGCTCAAGGGTTGACTTCATGTGGCCTTCATGAGGTATGCAAGTCAGGTTATGCCTTGTAGGCTTGATCATGCATGGTTGCCTATGGGGTTTTGAGCACTATGGATTGTGTGACATCTTAAGGAGATAAATATGCTTGGAATATTCATGGTGGAAATTTATATGGTTATAATATGTTATGTGTATGGTTTTCAATAGGTGACAAATGTTCTATATGACAACTTGGCTAGTTGTCTAATTGGCCTAGGTGGGCTAGTGAGACTTTGTGAAGGGTCAAAGAGTGATTTTAGAGTGGTTAATATTGTATATTAATTGGATATGATAAGATATGATTTTTCAAGTGAATTTACCATGTCATAGGTCAAATGTTGAATTAAAAAGTTAGAAAAAGGATCTTATGGCTTCAAGAGGTGCTAAAGGTGTCTAGTGAGCCTGACAAGGACTTTCTTGTGTTTGTTGGAACATGCAAGGTCTTCATGGGGATATTATACATTTTGATATGTTTGGTATGGTCCCTAATGATATTTTATAATCATTTTTTTAGGTTTTAAGGTGCACATCTTTATGAATTATAGTTAAGAAACTAAACAGGTTTTTGTGTGAAAAAACCCTAGTCTTAGACCTGATAGAGAATATCTTGATGGTTTGGGATTAGAATGGATTGGGTGATAAAATATGATGATTATTTGTTTTATATGACTCTTATATATTCTTGAATATGTGTTTTTTTAAATCTTGACAGTGTGTGAATCCCACAAAAAATGGGTTGTTAATAATATTCTTATTTTTAAGGAAGATTTATGAGAATGACCAAATGATATAATGGATGATTTTTGAAGATAAAGAATTGTCCAAAAAATTAATTATTTTTTTTATGAATATTAATATTTTTGTGTGAAATTTCTATAAGGTTAAAGGTGACTAGTCGATATGAAGGAAATGGTGCCATAAGTGAGAAAGAGTGATCAAAGTGAAAGAAGAATTGGCAGGCCCTAATCAGTGAGTAAGAATTGGTATAATATATTATAAGTGATTTATGGGATGTATACCCTCTATTTATGAACTTATTATTGTTCCTAGTCACTAGAGATGATTGAATGGTTGACTCGTAGTTGACCATGATGGTTTTGCTAGCAAAAGGATCCTATTTTGGATGATTGAGTTTGTTTATAGAGAAGATGGTTAGATCAAGTGTTTATATTAATTAGAGAGTATTAAGGACTCATTTAATTACTTATATATAGATTTTGAATTTTTTTAATAATCTTTATTTAGTCAAAAATAGTTATATAATTAGTGTTATGCTTCGTTTGTGATGTGTTTGTGACATGAGCTCATGGTATGGTATAGAAAGATTGTGCAGAGGATCATGTCCAACCTTAGGAGACATGAATAATTATTCATAAAATATTATAAAGAGATATGTCTTACCATAATTAATATTGGTATAAATATAAAGTGATTTATGCCTTTTGGGTGTGAGAATCAAGCTAGACAAAAAAGTGTGTGTGTTGATATTTGAAGACCTTGTGCGAAAGTTGTTGGGGGTCTTGGTGAACAATGTTTATAAAAGATTGAGTAGAGAAAAATGTCATTAGAATCATCATAATTTTATAATTCTATTTATTATTTTTATCAAATTTATGAGTGCATATTTTAATACAAGTGAAAGATTTATGAAGGGGTTATTTACTTATGTTAAAGAGATAGCTTGTTGTTGGTGACTTGTGTGGAGTTGAAGACTTAGAAAAGAGTGTTATTTTAGGGTTTCTCTATCAAATTGATACGTAATCATATTTCAATAATTGTTCATTTATAGGTGTTGTGTTGGTGCTCAACATCTTAGGCAAGTTGGTGCTTGTCATCTTTAAGAGTTATTGCTCCTTGTGAAGTGGGTGGTTCACTAAAAATATCTTGTTTTCTCCATATTTATAGGATAATAGTCTATTGTTTTTACAAGATTGAGAGTGGTTTTTCTACCCCATGAGTTTTTCCTACATAAACTTTTATGTAATGGTTACTTTCATATTTGCTCATTGATTCATCTTTCTTACATACTGATGTGATTGGTTAAGTAGCTTAAAATGTTGGGAATTAAATTACATTATTGTTAACCACTGTTTCACTCCCCTCTTAATGGTTTGTACCTTTATCTGGCTGAGGGTAGAAAGGGGCCTAAAAATAGCTCTAGGGAGCCCAAGAAAGCCTGAAGTAAAGCTAAAAGAGACCAAAGAAGGGGGAATCAGATAAATGAGTTAAAAAAATTGTTTTATACATGATTTATCCATTCCACTACTATTAAAATTGATCCATTTGATTTTTTATTAGTTTTATAGACATGTAGAGGATTAATGCACCAATGGAAGGAGATTCACCACAATCAGGTGAGCAACCAACATAAAGATAGACCTATAAGGTGACAAATTAGGAAAGAGTACCAACATAATTGGCTAAGCAGGCTAACTCTCTACTTGTAGAGGACCAAGATCACCTATAGAGAGTAGGGATATGGATATTGGTGCATGTTCCATCACTATATTACTTTATATAGTTGTTGAATGAATTGGTGACCACATGGGTGATTAAGAGGCACATGTTTAAATTGGGACCTGAGCTAAAGGTCATATTGAGCATTAAGGATGTCTATTGACTCTATAGGGTAGAGATTATAAGGAAGGAGATAGATCTACCATAGGTGTAAGACACAACTACAATAGAGATCTACATAGGGTGACCCCATCAAGAGTAAAATAACTATGGGGTGGATATCATGTAATGATATCCAAGGGTTCCATAGCTATAGATGGTGATAGTAGGTACCATGGTTAGGAGGCTCTACAATAGTCATAACATAGGAGGGATTACCACTATCTTGGACAAGATTTTTCTAGAGAGGAAAGGGAGGATAGAGGTATGCCTAGGACTAGTGCATCTTAGGAGGAATGTACCAATAACTAGATCACATCCATCACATAAGGGCAAGGGGATTGGCATAGTCTAGATTACTTCTATAATAGGCTTATAAGAGACTTCCATTGACTCAATCGAGGACACCATGTGGTGATAAGGCATACCCTAAGCTAAAATAGGGTGTTTTATGGGACACATGGTTAAGAATAAGATTAGGCCTCTGTGAACCACCTTAGAGTAAGATGTAATGGATAACTACATTTGATATCCATATAAATCCATGGTGTGGATAGAGGATGCTGGAGTGGATATCCACATGGGTTAGGAAGAATTTTGAGGGTCCATAAGGGACATATCAACATCTAGGGCTACAAGATATAGTGACATTAGAGAGATAGACATAACCTAGAAAATCTAGAGCTGTGTGAGGAGTGTAATCAAGATAGAGTGAGGGATCCAACAATGAAGAGAAATAACCATAATGAGGGCCATCACCATTAGGATTATTACAATTGGTTGAAGGTTTATAGAGATTTGCATCATGATCAGGTAAGAAAAGTGTATTTTTAAGATAATACTTATATTTGTTACTCTTCTTTTAGCAAGATCCAATATGTGACCAACATATTTACTCTATGTGTGTGTAAAATACTAATCTAATTAGACTAGGTCTTACATGGACCTATTACTAAGGGAGCTATTCCCTGATGTGGTGATAACACTACTCACATAGAGAGTACCACACCTACCAATAGGAGTCGAGACACATACTCATTACTAGTAAGAAGGTGCATAAGCATCACTCAAGCTAGCAAGAGCATGGTACCATATACCATGGATAGAGGTAGAGTTAGCATGACATGAGGCCACTATGGGATGGGAAGAGGTAATTTTGGCATGAGCTAAGGCACAACTAGCTCAAGTGGAGGTTGATATCGATCAAATGTGGGCTAAACTAGCTCAAGAGAAAGTTAGAGGATCAAAGGCACCTAGAAAGAGAAGGTAGACCATATGTCTACCCTAGAAGAGATCATGGTTTGATTGGCTGAGAGGTAGAGATTAAGATCTACACCTAAAGGAGGACTAGCATAGATAAGGCCTAGTCATAGGCTGACTGGGATGTATCTTAAATGTATCCATGTTGTGATCTAGGAATTTTACTCAAGAGAGGATGGTTAGTATGGTGTTAGTTCCAAAATGAAAATAAAATGAAAAAACACACTAATAACATAACATCGCTAGGCCTAGACACTAGGGAGAGTTTATTTAATAGAATCAAATGACATAAAACAACTAAAAATCAAAAGAAAACTCTATTACCTTCCTTGGATGCTCCAAAATGCTTGTTGTGGTGACTTACTCAGCTTGTGCTTCAAAAGGTATTCTTCAATGGAGTGTGGCTACCTTCATTTCCTCTTGGCACCTTTGGCTTGTGGCTTGGTTTGGCTTGGAATCAATTTGGATTTATAACACTAGTTTCAAGAAGTTTTTAGAACCAATCTTGCATTATAAATTTTCACTAGTTAATCTTAGAAATGATGTTGTGAGGCCTCCTATTTATAGATTTTTGGATTTGGGTAGAATCAAACTAAATAATCCATCTCAAGATTGAGATGTGTGGTTGAAGACTAATTCAATTTTGAAATTAAAACTTGTAATTATCCTCATCGTGGAATTGGAAGAAGGGGTAATTAAGAGGCATGGAGGGCATTGATGAGGTATGGAGGGCATGAACCTTGATATGTGTGGCATTTATGGCCTCAGTATGTCTTCCCAAGAAATGAGTTCACTTGATGATGTGGATATTCAATATTCATTTCCAAAAATAATTATTCAACAAGTTTCCATGGAAATATTGATTATGCCTTGATTTGGGTTAATTATCTCTTAAGCATGATTAAGCACATTGTGCACAAATTGATCAGAATGTCATGTTATTGGTCCTAAATTTGACTAGATTAGAATTGGAAGTCACTATAAGATATGTTGGATGTATATTTCCATTTAGGATGTTACCAAAAACAAATAACAAAGGCATAAGTCTTGTGTAAAATATTTGATAGGAAAGTAGTCTAGAGCATGTAGGTGTAAATTTGGCATTTTGACCCAAAATGAACTGATCAAAGTTAGCTAGCCCATATATTACATTACCTTATTTAGGGATATCCTAGACAAAATAAGCATTTTAATATGTCATTTTCACATCATTTAGCATGTTTTAGTGTTTTTAGGCCAAATTGTGCATTTTAGATGGAAACTAGTCAAAAACCTAATCAGAGGTTAATAATAGCCACTTTTAGGTGTTTACAATTTGCCCCTATTTGGGAAGGCATTGCAAGATATAAGCATAGTAAAATATTCTCAAAGAAATAAAATGTCATGTATGCCTATAACTGTAATGATGATATACTAACTGTGTGATGCCCCCTCAAGTGAATAATTGGCACAAGTGGGTCAGCAAACAATCCCTCAAAAAGAAAGAAGTGAAATGAGGGGACAAAATAAAGGAAATATGATGGGGTGAAAACATATTGATAGTGAAAAATTTGAAAAAATCATTTAAAATTCAAGTGGGATGGTGTACAATGGTTTGCCCAAAGGTGGTTATAAGCATTGTACCCTGATAGTGGCAACATGGTATGATAACACAATGATTTTTTCAAAGGTGGTTATAATCATTGAGAAGATGGCATTTCCCCAATTAGGATAGAAAAAAAAGATAATAACATGCCCCTATATATGTAGAAAAAGTAAAGTGGTGACAACAAAAGGATTTTCCCAAAGGCGATTATAATCATTAAGAAATGTAGGTGGGACGGTGTGCAATGATTTGATTATAGATAGTTATAATCATTAGACCCCAATTATGGAAAACATGATAAAATTGGTTGAGGATGATGATAACTTAACATAGAGGGTAATGATGAATTGGAACAACCTACTAGTAGGGAGATGCTCATCCAAACTAATAAAGGTTGAAATTTGTTCATGGTTAATTACTCTATTTAGGATATGATTTGGAGTGAATCAAGATGTCAGTGCTAAAGAGATGCTACCATTGTTTAATAGACTCTCTGAATCTAAGGTTTGTTATATCATGTGATGATAGGCTTTATGATAGAACATCATAAATAATTGGCTAAAATATGCATAAAGATTGACTCCCATAATCTAATACTCAATAAAAAACAATACACCAATGATAGAAACCATGATGACAATGTAGACATATGAATATGGATGGATTAAAGTGTAAGTGTGGACAAGGAATAACCCAATGAACACACATGAATTGAATCAAGGAAACAATGCTAAAAACAAAGAAACAATCAGACAAAAAAACAAACCAAATAAGCAAATATAAACAAACAAATAATGCAATAGAAACCCTACAAATATTGCCCCTAGAAAATAGGTGACAACTTAAAAAATGAACTAAATGGGGGAATAGAAAAAAGGAAGGGGGTGGCTGAGCTGTCTCCATATGCACTAGACAAGTGGATGCTACCTACATAGTTCCATGGATGTAATATCCAATAAAAAAACTTTAGGCCAAATGTAGTTCTCTTAGGGAATGGGAAAAATATGATAACTGAGGAAAAAAAATAGAATGGATGTGATAGAAGAAAAAGAATGGTCTTGAAAAATGGCAAGTGCATGAGAGAAAAAGGCCAAAAAGGATGGGGAAACCAAATGACAAGTGATTTTCTTGTAACTTAGTAAGGGTTCTGAAAATCCTCAATGGAAAGAAGTGGTCAATGTTTTTAATCTTTTCTAATGATTTTTTGAAATGTTTTTGGAAGTGTTTTGAAGGTATCTAAAATTGATCAAGAATGATGAGACACTACA
Organism: Torreya grandis; assembly: GCA_037957365.1. NCBI lineage: Eukaryota > Viridiplantae > Streptophyta > Pinopsida > Cupressales > Taxaceae > Torreya > Torreya grandis. The sequence continues at coordinate 6,936 of JARHVA010006312.1, forward strand.
TGTTCAAGTTCGCAAAATGGTGAGAGCATTAAAACTAAATTTACTTATAAAATGGCAAGAGTGTGGCTTAGGTTGATGAAAAAATTGTGAGAGTGTGGCTTAGGTTACTCACAAAATGGTGAGATCATTGGGAAAAGGGTGATTGAGCTGACCTTAATAGGTATTGAGAACTGACTACATAGTCCCATAGTAAGACCTCAAGTCACTGTAGTTCCATCCCTATAGTGGAGGAATTTGACAAGTGTAGTAGCCAATCCAAGAAAAATAGGCATAATTGGTAAAAATACATAGTATAGCATAAGAAGTGGCAACTTGGTATGTCAAGGCTTAGTATTGCCCTTAGTTTTCCCATAGATAGTTTTTAGATTACGGTAAAAGCAAGTTTTGAAGGGACCCCAAAACCTTATAACAGAATCAAAAATTATAAAGCATTAACAACCACTAGGAAAAGTAGTCCTAAAACCTACTAAAGAGCAGCATCAAAATCAAGTTTTATAGGGACCTGAAACCACAAACATAGTCCAAAAAAAGTACCCAAGATTTACAAGGACTTGGAACCTCAAATAAAGTTTTAGACCAAGAACCAAGAAATAGGACCAAAAATAAGAACCAATTACAACAACCAACAATAAGGACATGAACAGGAACAAAACCAACAAAGAAGACCCTAGGCTTCTATTGCAATTCCATGATCATCTTGATATCCTCCTTCCCAATCGTAGCAGTATCCTAAATGGAGTTAGTAGCTGAAGTAGTAGCAGCTTGCAAGGCTTTCTTCCTTGAACTCTACCTTGTCCTCTTACTTAGACCCTTTAAGTATATTGTTTCTTCATTTGCTCTTTTACCAAGACTAGCTACAGTAGCATAGATGCTTAATGTTACCTACTCCATCTTTGTTCCACTTTCCTTAATGAGCATTCTAAGATTATGCTCATAATCTTTAAGTTTTTTTTTGGGATATCTCTCATTTACACCTCCAAGTGGTTGATTATGGCCTGATCAACATCCTGATTGTGTTGCATTGGTTCCATTTTCTTCTTCAGCCCCATTATTTCATTATAGATCCAAGAATCAACTTGGAGAATAGAGTCGACATTAAACTTGGTAGAATGCAGGAAGGAAAGCTTGGTTTCCCTCTATAGAGAGTCACAAATGTCTTTTATAATCTCATGTGGAGGGGAATCAACCTTTTCAATTTGTTCCTCCCTATCCATTAGTTCCTCCTCTCTAGTCTCAATAGGGTCTTCATGCTGAACATAGTCCTCCTTTTCTTGTCCCCTAATATCCATAGTAGGAGTAGAAGCCAAAACCATGTGATCCTCCTCTCTCATAGAAACTAGATCATCAATTAAGATATCTTTGTCTTTATCACCTCCCCCAGACACAGTCTGATTACCCTCATTGTCAGAATTGCTCTGTTCTAAGTTTCCCTCAGTTGTATCCTCTTCATTCCCTTTCTCAATTTTTCCTTTAGTTTCTAGATATCCATCCAAATTAGAGTTGAAATCCCCAATATCCATCCCTTCTTCTTCCTCCAGGACATCCTTCTCAGAGCTTTTAGTACTTTTTGACTCAAAATCCTCTTCTACAATTTGTTTTTGAGAACTAGAGGGTTTTGGTTTTGCCTTTTCTATCCCTTTAACATTCTCATCCTTCTTACACTTTTTGGACTGAGAACCCTTATGTTTGTCAGAAGAAGGAGTCGAAGCTATGGATTTATTTTTACAAAAACCCTCTATGAGAAGTATCAGACCTTCATGTAAAATGGGATGAGACTCCTTCTTCCTATGGGCATACAAGCTTTGAAGCAATGAAAAATGCAGATAGAAAGGAAAATAAATTCTATCCTTGTGCCTAAAGTGGTTGAGAAAAACAAAATGAAATTTGTGAACTCTTTTATTCCTACCATCAAGGATAAAGTACTCATGGATAAAACATAGCACATCTCACCAAATTCCTTTTATCTATTCCACATCAAAGAACTCTCCATTCTTTACCAGTTGCTTCTCCTCTGCATCCATATTCAAAAAAATTTTGTAGGCTACATTGGAGATACTGGTCTATTTTGAGAACTTAATACCACCCATGGGAAGCCCCATGACCTTGGCAATGAAGTCCTCACTAAGCTTCACAGTGACTCTATAGAGATTAACTCTGTCATCAACCCAATTATAAAAGAAGGCAGTAGTGACATGGGGTTTAAAGCCATGCAAATGCTCCAAATAACTGACCACCTTTCCTTTTTATAGAATCTTCCATACATCCTATCTAGCCTTCCAGTCATCACATTTTTTGGGCTCTTGCTTCCGTGTTTCACCCCTCATATTGTAGAGCAAATGAAAAACTAGAAGCACCCAAACACAGAATGTAGAAAGGTTGAAATGGAACTAGTTATTTGTTACTTGAAATGGAGTTCTCTTTTATGATGATACATGCAGTGACCACATTACATTCTCATTAATGTACCTCCTCAGGGAAGGTAATTTGACAGCCATAAGGCCACTCCACCAAATCATTAAATTTCTAGTCCAAGCAAATCTTTCCTACTTTGGAATGAATGGTATCATAATTAATAATTGCTTTATGATCAACGTGCTTATTTAATTCATCAAGCCACCTCACCTTATGCCCTGTTTGAAGAACATGATTGGCTATCCAGTCAATGACCCCATTGGCCTCTCGATATGTATGGGATATGGACACTTTTTCAAATTTTTGAATTAAGGCTTTGATTTCCATAACCATAGCCTCAATAGACCATGAGATTGAATTTTTATTATTTAGGGTGTTAATAATATTCAAAGAAACACCTTCCAACCATAATTTGGAATACCCCAAATCAACAACAAATTTAATAGTGTAGAGGGATGTAGTAGCTTTAGCAATATGGCTATTCAAATTACCAATTGGGATAGTGATAGCATTAATTACATTTCCCACATGATCTCTCAAGACCCCTCCACATCCCACTCTTCCCAGATTTCCCGTAGCTGCTCCATCAAAGTTGCCTTTGATCCATCCACTAGGAGGAACATACCATTTTATGATCGATCTTAGATTATTAGTTTTCAAATTAGATCCTTCAGATCATAAAGGGTTATCAAATTGGAAGGTTTGATTAGATTCCCTCTAGGATTTAAAGTTCTCCTTAATGGCTCTAATGATATTCTAACCAAGCACCCATCCTAGAAGTTCTTTACTCCTGAATATTCTATTGTTTCTTTCTTTCCAGATACCCCACCAGAGATGAGGGAGAGTTAGTTTCCAAAGAAATGAGGATCAAGATCCTTAGAGGGGTAGCACCAGCTTTTAAAAGAGAGTTCCACATTATTTTGATGGACCCATGTTATACCCCCAAAATTAAGAATCTCAGTCCAAACTTGTTGGGTGTAAGAGCAATTCAAAAACATATGGTCTCTATCTTCAAGTCCATTTTTGCATAAAATACACTTATTAACCAAATTTATATATATATATTTTTTATTTTCCCATAGATAGTTATAACTAGGACAAAATGACATAGGTCAATGGTACTAATTTGCCCAAAGGTGGTTATAATTAGCAACAAGACTAGTGGTAAGAAAGAATAATAAATGAAGGATGTAATTGTCAAAACATCTCACACTATCCCAAAATATGATCTCTATCTAAAGTTCTTAAACCAATTGATGAACTGATTAGATACCTTGATGTTGAAACTATGTAACAAATGACATAAACCAAGGTCAAATGAGCTAGTTTTTAGAACACATTGGGTTGATAGGTCAAAAATGGAAAGTGGATATGGAAAACAATGATGCATAAGAATGGTATGTGTACAAAGAGGAATAGTGATAAAAAGGCATAACTAGAATGGTCCTTACAAATAATACACATTAACATTCAAACATAGTACAGCTTGAGATGAATAATATTCATTAGCTCTAGAAGTTCATCATCATCTAGAGTGGCAAGTCTGTATGCTCCTGATCCATAATCTGCAGTGATGATGAAAGGCCCTATCTAGTTTGGTTTGAATTTCCCTTTATGTTTCTTCTTGGCCATGTTATTTTTTTGTTTTCTTTGAGAATAAGATCACCAAGTTCAGATGTTCTATACTTCACACAATGATTATAGTGGCCTTTGAGTTGATTCTGATATGGTTGAAGATTTTTGAGCATGCTTGTACATTTCTCATCAAGTAAATCCAACTCTTATAGGTGAGCTACTCTATAGTCATGATCATTTATGACATGCTTGAAAGAGATGCATATTGAAGGTAATTCAACCTCAATGGGAAGGATGGCTCTAGTACCATAGAAAAGTGAGTATGGAGTGGCTCCTATGGGGGTATGATGATTGGTGAGGTATGCCCAAAGGGTAGGGAATATCTGAAGGTGCCAATCATGACTGATATCATTGATAATATTTTTGAGAATGTTGACAATGGTTTTGTTGGATTCCTTGGCCTGGCTATTACCTTGAGGGTAATATGTTGTAGAAAAATGTTGGGTAATGTTGTATTTAGTACATAACTATTCTACATTTTTGTTCTTTAATGATCCTCCATTATTGGAGATAATGTTAGAGGGGATACCATAGCGACAGATGAGGTGGTTGAAGATGAATTTGGAAATTTGCTTTCTAGTCACGTAAGTGAGGGGTATCACTTCAACCCACGTAGTGAAATATTTAGTGGTGGTAAGGATATGTTTATGGCCATGAGATGAAGTGGGGTTAATCTTCCTAATGAGGTCAAGTCCTTATGTAGAAAATGGACATGGTTTCAACATTAGTTTTAGATTTTTTGCTAGGGAATGAATCAAATTAGCATGACATTGACATTTGTCACATTTCTTTACATATGCAGTGGCATCTGCATCCATTATGGGCCAATAATAACTAGTATGCAAGAGATTTTTGGATAGGACTGCCTCACTAGAATGGGATCCATATACTCCTTCATTAACTTCTCTTAATGCTAATGTAGACTCTACCAAATTTAAACAACAAAGTAGAGTTCCAATAAAACTATGATGATAAAGAGTGGATCCAAGTAAAGTATAATGAGTGGAATGATGAATGAAGGGTTTGGTTTATTTTTGAGATAGGTTAGGTGATTTAACTTGGTCATGAAGGTAGTTTTAAAGTTTTGAGTACTAGATAGAATTAGGACCAATAATATCACAAATCATGGAAATAGTCGAAGGTTCATGAGCTGGTGCTGACAAATTCTTGACAAGGAACTGATAATTTCTAGCTTTATTGATTTGTCAAATTAAATAACCAATAGTAGACATGGGATCTGTAGTTATGAACCCTTAGTATATGCTCAAATTGAATGTTTGAAATTTGTTTTTAAGAGTGTCAATCATGGCTTTATATGGAACCAACTTGTCATCTTTGGTCTAAAAATGGTCTGTGACCTGATTGATGATTAATTGAGAATCACCATAAACTTGAATATGAGATATATTCTAATGCACTACTTGTCAAAGTCTTCCAACAAGTACCTTATACTTGGCCATATTGTTTGTATAAGGAAAGCTAATTTTAAATGATTTAGGGATTAGATCCCCCTATGGTGTAATAAATAATAGGTCTGCCCCTAATCCATGCACAATGAATGAACCATCAAAATATATCTTCTAGGGATGCTCCTCAAGGGGTGTATCAATAATGGTCATGATGGATTCATCAAGAAATAGAAACTTGAGTGTCTTTATGTCCATGAGAGGTTCTTCAGCAAGTTGATCTACAAGAACTTATCCTTTGATTACTTTTTGATTGACATACTCTATGTCAAACTCATTAAGAAGCATGATCCATTTAGCCATTCTACCTTGAAAAGATATTTTAGATAGTATATACTTGAGTGGATATACTTTTGAAATGACCATGGTTTAACATGTAATGATGTAGTTTTTGAGATACAAAAACCATGGCTAGACAAGCTTTCAATAGGTGCATAGTTATGTTCATATGTAACCAAGGTATAATTTAGGTAGTAAATAGCATGCTCCTTTCCATTGTCGTCATGTTGATCCAAGAGTGCCCTTAGAGCATAATTAGAAGCTAATAGGTATAACAAGAATAGTTTTCTTGGCATAGGAGGTAACAAAATAGGTGGATTGACAAGATAGTCCTTGAGTTGTTGAAAAGCTGATTGGCAGTGATCATCCTAGTGAAATGCAACTCCTTTATTTAGAATATGTGAAAATGGATGGCACCTATTTTATAACTAAGAGATGAAGTGTCAGATGGACTGGATCTTACCTTATAAATTACAAAGTTTTTTCAAATTTGTTAGTACTAACATTTATATTATATCATGGAATTTAGCTGGATTGACTTCAATACCTCTCTAAGATACGATGAAGCCTAGTAATTTTCTTGAAGTTACAACAAGCACACATTCATTTGGATTTAGTCTAACTTTGTACTCCATAGTCTTTCAAATATCTTACATAGCATTGTTGGATGGTCGGCTCTGGTCTTGGATTTTCCTAATATGCCATCAACATAGTCTTCAACAGTATCATGTATCATATCATAGAATATGACAATCAAGGCTCTTTGATATGTAGCTCCTATATTCTTAAGGCCAAATGGCATCACTTGATAGGAAAATTTTCCCCATGGAGTGGTGAACATTTTTTTATGTTGATCTTATAGTGTTATTCTTATCTTATTGCATCTTGAAAATCCATCCATGAGTGAGAGCATTTCATAACCTACCATGGAGTCGATAATCATGTTGATATTAGGTAAGGTAAAATAATCTTTAGGATAAGCTTTGTTGATGTCCTAAAAATTAGTATAAATTTTGATCCTTTTAGAATTTTGCTAATAAGTACAACACTAGAGATACATTTAGAGTAGTCAATGGATCAGATACATCCTACTTCTAATAATTTTTCCAACTCTTTCTTGAATAATATAGTAATATAAGGATGCATCTTACAAAGCTTTTATTTTACTAATTTGGCATCAAGATTAACCATAAGGTGGTGTAGAACCAAGGTAGGGTCTAATCCTGGCATGTCATAATAGGCCAATGTAACTATATCCACAAACTCTTTCAATAGAGCTGTAAAGATGTCACATTCCTCCTCAATGAGAGACACTCCTAATTTTATCCATTTTAGGTCTGATGGATTCTTGATATTTACCTTCATTGTATCTTCAACTAGAAAGGTCAAACTATCTTCTAAGATAGTAAGTAGTGACTTGAACTGTTGGACTATGTCAGGGTCTTTTGTTAGGACTTACTCTTCAACTTCTCCTAGGCATGATGAATTTGAGTCTCCTAATGGGATATTTGGCCATGTAACAAAAAAAATCATAAATTATTATAGAATTTTATCAAATACTTATTATTTCTCAAGATTGAACTTAGATCCACTTGCAAGTTCCTCATTGGTGGTCTCCTAGTCTAAATTCAAATAAGAATGAACACCCCTATCTAATGGCACCTGAAACAAGTTTTCACCACTAGATTGGCCTTTATCTTTACTTTTTCCCTAATTAGAAAGTGCCTCAAAGAGTTTTTTACTTTTGTATCTCAATGTTTTACTTATTTGGTTTTGGCTAAGGGTGTTCACTCATTCTCTAAAATAGGTTTCAAGATCCAATGTGATTGAGAATCCTGATTTGTGATCTCCCAACAAAACATTGTCTCTAAGGCCTAAGAAATCACATTATGCCTCATCATTATATAACTCATCAATTGAAAAACTTGATTCTTGTTGGTCCCAATATATCAATTGGGGATAATATAATGGCAATAGATTGTGATGAATGGCTTGGGTAAGGGTACAAATAACATTGTTATCAAACAAGTTGGTTTCAGGTAGCTTATCAAAGGTAAGGCTATGATCAGACTCTACTTCATTATCAACATCATCATCACTAGTCAATGGTGATGGAGTTTAAATAAAATATGTGGGGTCACCCCTAGGTGGTTTAAATCCAATTCTATAAGGTCTTTCATACTTAGTCATGGAAATCAACTCGATGGTTCCTTGTTGATTCAGTTCAAGGCCTCTTCCTTCATAATTATGATGCTCCATGATCCTATTGGGAATAGGATACTTTGAATTTTTATAACAATCATCTTGGTCATCATTGTATGACCATTATTCATTTCCTTCAAGAGGGTCAGGTCCTAGGCTAGATGATGGTACAAATGTGATAGGTCCCTTGTCTTTGTTCTTTTGTTACCAATGCATATATGGATTGACTTTAGGTCACCAAAAAGTTTTAAAACTCTAAGGAAGATTGGTGATATGAAATGTGTCATGGGTCACTTATTCTCCTAGTATATTATCTAAAATGGTGAAATGACTAGAAGCTTTAGGAGGTGATATGTGGGAAAGGAAATCCAAGGTATTAGGATCTATGAAATTATCTGATGAAAGATCAATAAGTATAGCTTTTCTATTATCCTACTTGGAATTGAGATTCATACCATATTGATAATTATAGCTTTAAAATTTGGCCTCAAGATGATTTCAATGTTCATATGGGTGTAAATCTCCTAGAATATTCACTTCCATCCCCAGGTGGGAAAACTTGATACATTGGTGCAGTGTTGACGGGACTATATGAATCTCATGTAACCAAGGCCTGCTTAGAAGAATGTTGTATGATAAATCAAGATCCAACACATGGGAAAGTGTATTATGGGTGAAAGGCCTAATAATAAATAGTAAAATAATAGTTCCTTATGATTCTCTTTCTTAATTATCATAATCTTTGATATTTGTTATTTCTAGCTAGAGATCTATCATCATGTACCCAAGCAGCTTGATGAGCTTGAGAGACACTATGTTGAGGCTAGATCCATTATCTATAAGGACACATTTCAATTTATTCCATTTGATAAAAAATTATATGTATAATGGGTTATTATAGAGTGGGCCAAGGTAAGACATATCACTTTTGTTGAATGTGACTTGTTGGTCTAGAACTAGGTGTCCAACCAAAAATTGAAAGTTATTAGGGGTTATGTCACTAGCAATAATAGATTAGGTCAAAAAATCATTTAGGATGTTTTTTTGGATTATTAAATCTAAAATATAAATTTGTGTTGGTTTCTTTTGTAATTGTTCCACAATATCAAACTTTTTGTCTTGGTTAGTAGTGATTGGTTTATTCTAAGGTGGAACGGTTGGTTGGATGACAAGTAAAGTGGCAGATGGTTATGGGCCTGGGATAGTAATCTTAGACCTTAGAGTTATGATTTTAAAATAAAGATTAAATACTAGAACATTATTGATAACTGATGTTGGGAATGGTGTGGGACTAGATAGAACAAGTCTCATATGCTAGTGCACTTGCATGTGGTCACATGGTAAGAATGAGTTATCGCTATAAGATCCAAAAGTGGAAGTCCTAGTTTGCTAGTTTGCCTATATGCACTCCTAGGTTAAAGAAGGATTATCTATGTGATTTGAACGAATATTAATGTTTAGCAATGGTTTAGGCTGATTAGTACTTGGTCTAGGAATAATGGAGATGGTATTAATGCTACCTCCTGTAATATGAACTATAACCCTATTGTAGTCATGTGAAACTACATGGTAGGTTTGTTGGTTGTTATCATTTTTAACTTGGTTTTTTCCATTATTTTTTCATGATATATTCTAATATTTATTTTTTTGATTCAGATAGTTCAACCTTTGATTTTGATACTACTAATTTTGTTACTACACTAGTTATTGTTTTTATTGTTGATTGTTCTACTACTATTGATTGTTATGTTGGGGAAAGGAGTTTTGATAAATCCTAAGAGTTTAATTGGAAGTGGAAGCACCATTATCCATTTTTATCTCCCCATTATCCAACATATTCTCAATTAAATGCTTGATTTAGACACATCTCCATAGATTATGCCCATTGACCCGATTATAGTCACAAAATTCATTTTCATGATACAAATCAGGGTAAGGAATGCCTTGTAGATAATGATTTGGTATAGGCCAACTAATTAGATTAGTGGTATCAAGCTTATGGTTTATAGATTAAATAGGTTCCCCTAGGTCACTAAAGATATGACATGTAGGCATGGTTCTCCTAGGAGGAGGGGTTTGTAATGGTAAAAGGTGATGTATTTATTGTGTAGGTTTCGATTGTTACACTTGAAACATTGGTTGGAGAGGTTGATGGGTAGGAGTAAGATGAAAAGGTGGTGAAAATGATGTATACATATTTTGGACATGATGAGATTTGGTCAATCCATTTCCCACAATATTACTATTTCAGTTGAATTGATTCGATCTTTCATGATTATTGATATGTATTAGTTTTGATGCTTTTACTTGGATAGGATGTTGGTCATTTCCATGATTGGTACCTTGATTTTTATTAGTTTAATTAAGCTTGATGAACCTTTATTGATGAGTGTTCCCTCAATCAATAAACCTTTATCAATGATCTCTTTGAATGTATGTGCACATTGTAGTTCTAGATGATAGGCTATCTCACTATGCAAATTTTTAGTAAAAATAATAGCTAATTGTTTATCTAGTAAACTATTGGTGAAATATCTTACAAGGGCCCTCCATCATTGCAAATAATTTGCAAAACTCTCCCCAAATTTTTGCTTTACTTGTGTTAGGTCTACTAATGAAATCTCATGTTTGAGATTATAGGAAAAGTGTTACACAAATTTATTAGAAAGATCATCAAAGTTTGTTACTAAATTTTTGGGCAAATTTAAAAACCACTCCAAATATTGTCTAGCTAGGCTCCTTGGAAACAATAGTAAAATTTATATGGCACTATATACCACTGGTTGACATGTGACAAAGAATTCAGTCAAATGGGCCTTAGGGTAACCTTTCCCTTTATACTTATCAAATTTGGGTGGTTCATATCTTGGAGGAAATGGTATCTAAAAATACTCCATGTTGAATGGATAAGAACACATGTCATCTAATTTGAACTTCTTAGTCTGCATCCCCACCTGAAAGGTAGCAATTGCATCCTTCATATATTGTAATTATTGTGATAGGAAAATGGAAGGGATATTGGTTTGAGGGAGAATACTGGTTTGGATAGATGGTTAGGTGGTCAAAAGTGGGACACTTTGACCAGGGTATGATGGAGACACCTATTAGGGTATAGTAGCTTGGTTGGGGAATGGACCAAGAATACACATACATGGATTGGGATGTACTTGAAATTGCACATTTGGTTACATGATATTATAGTTTGGGTTGATGATAAAGGTTTGAATTGGAGGATTTTGTGGTTGGGATGAAGGGATACAACTGTACGGTGCCTAATGTGGGGGAAAAGGGACATGTTATCGACTAATCAAACCTTGATATTGAGTGGGAAATTATGAACCAAGACCCTGTCTCTATATATGTGGCACATTTTAAACCAATGGTTGTTTAGTAGGTACTTAAGAAACATGGGGACTTATTTTTTGTATGAATCACTATGAATAAGTGAGAGCATATTATAGATTCAACATCTATCACAGACCAATATTCGCACATTGTTAGCTACTCATTACTTTGTTTTAGATTGGCATATTATTCTATGGTTGAAGAGGTATGTTTGTCATTACTTGATGAGGTGGAATATTAGTTTCCCCTAGATAAGGTGGTAATGTACTTGTCCTCTATTATATTGATACACTAGACTATGTTTATTATTATGGAATACCACTCAGTACTTGTTGAGGAGGAGTAGGATTCATCACATTCTATCATTGAGGTGTAACATTATCCATTGTTTGATTATCTAATCCTATAAGTTGTACACTTGAGGAAATGGCTAGTTGAGTCTATGGTAAAAAAACTCCTATTCCTTGATATAGTGATCTGCTCAGGGGATTAACTATAGGCACATGTTGTTGGCTAGTTTTTTTTGTGTTAGTACCACTTTAATCAAGATTAGATGATGTTTACATATTATCTACTAAATTTGGATTACTATTTAGTATAGAAGCTGAAGACACTTCTTCAATAATTGGCATATGTATAAAGTTATCTATTGAAGTAGTTTGTATAAAGGGGTCAAAACTTGGATTCTCTTGTCTAGTTAATTCCATCAACACCCTTATTGAAGGAACTAGGTCAATGAGAGGCTTACTTACCATGTTCATCTAATTGAAATCACATGTTAAATTCATGTTGGTTTGGTATGTTTTTGGCATTTTGTTAAAGTGATCTTCCATGATGTTTTTTCCTTGGTTGGATATACTGGGGTCTTAGTATGTTGTTTGTACTAGAGCCATAGGATTTCTAAAATAATCCTATTGATTGTAAATAATATTGTGGGGCACTCTTACTAGACTTGGTAAATTTTCATGGGGGAAGTTTGCTGGAAACATAGCCCCTACCTCTATGTTCCTAACCAAATTATCATCTTTGTTCTCTAAAAAATGTCACTCAAATAAAAATGGATCATACATGGAAGCCAAATTGATAAAGTATGACTGTTGAATAACTGGATCATCCACCATGGGTATTGTAGCTAAGTATTACATTGTTTGTTCTTGGTCTTGTTCTATGTAAGGTGGTGTGTTAACCAAATAGTTAGCTAATGGATCTTGGCTTTGTGTCCTTGATTGAGTATTATAAAAAGGATAAGAATCCATCTCATAAGTGATGTTATCCACATAGGGGTCATGCACCATTTCTTCCTGTGCAACTACATTACTAATCCTTGGATTGTACATGAGTCCACTATGAGTGTAGGAATACATGTTTGGATCCATAGTCAATGTTTGGTGATAAAAGGTCAAAGAGTTATACAAACTCTAAAAAAGACAAAATCTAAAAGAAATGATGCCTTCAACTTGGTCTAGATTTTTCAAAAGGATCAAAAGGTTTATGCAAATATTTGTAAGGAAACAATCTAGAGTGAAGTATCTAACATCTCACTATTCACACAAAGTTAAGAAAGTAAATGGAATGAAAAATTGAAATGCCAAACTCTAAGGTCAAAGTGTTTCAAATCAGTCTAATCTAGGAGATTAAAAGTTGCTAGGTCTTTTGGCCAAACACAGTGTCAAAAGCTAGGCTCAAACAAGGCATGTGCTAGGAATCTTGGTCAAATAGCATCAAAATCTATACTTTGAAAATAGATGAAAGTTTTAATCTAATGTATTTTAAACACTTCTAACAAACACTAGGCATTTGATTCTTAGACATGAACTTGATCAACTAGGTATAAGGTATGAAACAAAAGGCACTTTAGCAATAACTTATTTTCTCATAAATAATGGTATAAAATTTGGTTATTTTTGACAAACAAGCTAGACAAAGGTGAATAGTATAATTGTGCTTTAGACAAAGGATCAAAAGTACACTTGGATTAGTCTAAATATGTAGGAACAAATTAGAAATTATATGTAAAAAGGTCCATAAAAAAATGTTTGAAATGATTTGGGAAATGTAATGATGCTCTACTACCCAAAAGGTGTGATAAAAAAGTTTTTTTCAAAGACTTTCTAAGGCAATGACATTTTTCCATAATTTTGACAGCATAACACTACTTTTCTTGACTCAAAATGTTATGGTACATAGACTTAAAGTGAAATTGTTTAGCTCAAAATGGCTTAAGTCTATCAAGTGATGATAATGATTATGAGTCTAAAACACTTCAACCTAAATTAGAAATTAAACCTAAGTTCCCTCAAGTTCAGTGCAAATGGTGAGCCCACTTAACACATCAACCTTATGAACTTGTAAAGGTGTAATTTTGAATTTAAATTATAAATGAATAACTTAAAGAAATTTGGTAAAGGTATAGACTCAATTGGGTAGCATAATTGCACCAAAGTGGATGATATTACTCTCAAGATTTTGATGAACTTTGAACAAGGCAAATGGATGATCTCACACGAGCAACATAATGCTTCTTTGTTCAAATAAAAATTTGGACTATGTTTTGGGTTGGGTTTATTTGTTTACACCAAACTTTGACTCCAAAAAAGACTTTAAACTAGGACAAGATCAAATAATTAATCACCCTTAGATCTTAAACTGACAAGGTTGCTTGGTATTGTTGGAATCTATCAATATATCTCATTTGAGAGGATTTTAAGTGTTCATCCAAAAGTAAATATGCATTTTATAGTATGGTTTTTACACCCCACCTTCTCTTAAATGATAGTACTATGACATGGACCTTGAGGTGCACCTTTTACCAATAATACTTCAATGGAAAGTGGGGATTTGTCTAAATTATAACAAGTTTCTAAATGATCTAGGTGAATCAATTACACAATGACTTTCACACAAAATAATGCAAAATAAAAGCACAAATTTTGGGTCCATATCACTTGGCTTGTTGTCAAAATTTCTAGTCCTTTTTTTAACCACTACATCCTACTATTTACTCAGTGTAGTATGATGTCCGAAGTGCCACTACATCTCATGTGCAACTCTAAAAGAGTCAAGTGAAGTCAATGTTGGGAGATGAAACCCTAGGTCAAAGCTTCCCTAAAGAACTTGTGGGAGCTGATGAAGTCCCCCTCATAAGCCAATATACATAAAAAAATAAAGCATGAAAATAGGAAGACTTTAGGGTCATTTTCAAGGTTACCCAAACTTTGATGAGTTTTTGAGGAGTGCTTTAAATGACTTTCTTTCTAAGCCTTGGACTAGGCCACTTGCAATAGGAATGATGCTTTTGATTCCAAGGGTTCCCTATAAGGGAAAAATGAAAGATCATATATGCAACATACCTCTTTTTTTCCAAATAAAATCTAATTAAAAAACTATTGAAAGCAAAAATTTACAATTGTGTTTAATTTTAAACCCAAATGAAATGTTTGGTGGTGTTCTTTTTGACCCCTTGGTCTTAGTTGAAAATTTTGAAAAACATTCACCAAAACATCTAAAAATTCTTTGTTAAGCACCAAAACAAAGTTCCTAATCCATTTTTAAGCATTTAAAGGTGATTTAAACATGTATTAATAAAATTTTGAACTTGATCTTTTAGCAAAATTGTTAGCATGTCCTTTAGCTTTGAATCCCTTTTGAATTTGAAACAAGAAACTTTGGAAAAGTAGTTTTTGGGTCTATATTTTTTGAAAAACATAGTGACCGATGTTGATGAATACCACTGGATTCAATTATGACCAACCAAGATCTGATTGATGTCAGTTCTACTGATCAATGTTAGTTGAGCCAAGTAATTGATATCAGTATTTTTGCTAATGTCGATTACTATGTAAAAATTGAGGTAACCCAAAATGGGAGAAAAAGTTAGAAAACCAATTTGTAAGAATTTTAAAATCTCAAATAATTTTTATAAGGTTTCAAAATGATCTCCTTTAGGTGTAGGATGCATCTAGTCCCATTAGGCATGCCATAATGTGATCTAGGAATTTGACTCAAGAAAGGATGGTTAGTATGGTGTTAGTTCCAAAATGAAAACAAAATGAAACAAACACACTAATAACATAACATCTCTAGGCCTAGACACTAGGGAGAGTTTAGTCAACAAAAATAAAATGACAAACACAACTAAAAATCAAAAGAAAACTCTTTTACCTTCTTTGGATGCTCTAAAATTCTTGTTGTGGTGGCTTGTTCAGCTTGTGCTTCAAGAGGTCTTCTTTAATGGAGTGTGGCTATCTTCATCTCCTCTTGGCACCTTTGGCTTGTGGCTTGGATTGGCTTGGAATCAATTTGGCATTATAACACTAGGTTCATGAAGCTTTTGAGAATAATCCTGCATTATAACTTTTCACTAATTAAGCTTAGAAATGATGTTTTGAGGCCTCCTATTTATAGATTTTTTTCTTTAGGTAGAATCAACCTGAACCATCCATCTCAAGATTGAGATGTGTGGTTGAGAATTAATTTAATTTTGTAATTATCCTCATCATGACATTGGAATAATGGGAAATTAAGAGGCATGGAGGGCATTGATGAGGCATGGAGGGCATCATGGAGGGCATTGATGAGGCATGGGGGGCATGAATCTTGATATTTGTGGCATTTATGGCCTAGGGATGTCTTCCCAAAGAATGAAATCACTTGATGATGCAAATATTCAATATTCATTTTCAAAAAAAAGTATTCAACAAGTTTCCATGAAATTATTGATTATGCCTTGATTTTGGTTGATTAGATCTTAAGCATGATTAAACACATTGTGCACAAATTACTCAAATTGATCAAAATGCCCTGTTATTAGTCCTAAATTTGACTGGATTAGAATTGGAAGTCACTATCAAATGCATTGGATGCATATTACCATTTAGGATATTGCTAATAAAAAATAACAAAGGCACAAGTCTTGTGCAAAATATTTGATAAGAAAAAGTAGTCCAGAGCATGCAAGTACAAATTTGGTATTTTGACTTGAAATAAACTGATCAAAGTTAGTTGGCCCATAAATTACATTGCCCCATTTAGGGATATCCTATCCAAAATCAGCATTTGAATATGTCATTTTCACATCATTTAGCATTTTTTAGTGTTATTAGGCTAAATTGTGTGTTTTAGATGGAAACTAGCCAAAAGCCTAATTGGAGGTTATTAATGACTAGTTTTAGGTGTCTACACATGCATGTGTTAGTTTTGGGGAGTATAATCCTAAGCTTAAAGAAATCCAAGTGATGTACCTAGATAAAATCATGTATTTTTTCAATATTTATACAATCATTTATCATTATTATCACATGTGTATATGGTTTTATGTGTGATGTGTATGCTTCATCTGAGATAAACTACGAGATATATGTGATTAGATAGTAGGAACTAATAATAAAGAACCCATGTACACACACATATATAAGAAAAATAGAGGATAGTGGTGTAAGAAGAGGGGAAAGATCTTCCCTACCACATAGGTGGCTTTTTAAGAGGTCCACATAGGCCCTATACATGAAATGTATTAAGGTAGAACCCATTGATTAGGTGTTATAAGGGATCACCTTTGAGAGTCAACAAATGATAGGCCTCATTCTAAAATGAGGTGATGATCACTAAGGGGTCAAACCACCTGTGAGTGTGTTTTCCTTTCTTTTAGTTCTCCTTATCAAAGATGAGAACCATATCACCTACTTGGAATGGATACAGATGCACCAATTTCCCAAATTAGTGGCATTGATAGTGGTGATAAGCATGGTTATGCTCAAGAGATTTAATGAAGTGTTCATTTAACTACTTAAGCTTGGTGAGGTGAGCAACCCATTGTTCTTCATGAGATATGAATCCAAACATCTTAACTTTAAATGAAGGGATTAAGACATATAGAGGGAGAATGACATCAGATCCATATACAAGTGCATACGAGGTTCCCTCCATAGACATCTAGAAACTAGTTTGGTAGGACTAAAGGGAAGGATAAAACATGAGGTTCCATTCATGCTTAGATTGGGCAAAAATGCAAAAAATAATCATCTTATTCAATGTCTTGTTTGAATATTCAACTTGTTAATTTCCCTAGGGGTAATGGGTAGAGGAGAAATATAGTTTGAAGCCAAAGTGTTCAGTAAGCTCATGTATCTTAGGGATTGGGAAGCCTAAGACATTATCAATGATGATCATAGTAGGGACCCCAAACCTACAAATGAGTTGGTTTAGGACAAACTTGGACATAGTATTCCTACACATGCCACTAAGTGCCATGGCTTTGACCCACTCTATGAAATAATCACTAGCAATGATGAACCAATGGTAGCCATCAAAAGAGGATGGTTTAAACTCATCAATGAAGTCAATATCCAAAATCAAGAAAGGCTAAGGGCTAAGAGAATATGTAATAGGTATATAGGGGTATTAATGACATCCCTAGTAAATTGGAAAATCTTGCATGTCTTGGTATATTAAATGGCATCCTTAATAAGAGTGGGCAAGTAGTAACCCATCCTAATGATATGCTAAGTGATGTCTTACCCTCCTAAATGGCTACCATAGACACTCCCATGAGACTTCTCTAATGTGAGAGAGGTATACTTATGGGCTAGGCACTACATCAACATGCCATCTAAACCTCTCTTGAATAAGACACCACCTATGATAAGATAGAGATTGGAATGCTTTTAGATCTGACAACATTCTTATGAATGGGAATAGATGGGATAAGATTGGGTCTCAAGGTAGAAGATAATGTCCTAATACTAATTATACTCATAAATCTTAGTCTAGTCAATCAAGTAGACCAACTCATCAGGGAAGGCAACATCATCCATCTCATCACTAAGATTGGTTAATGGGCATTTAACAAGTTTTTCAGCTATAAATACAACCTTGGTGGACCTTTGGGTAACAATGTGGAGGTTGAACTCTTAAAGAAGCATGGTAAACCTTGTAATTTAGTCAGCAAGATGTGTCTTCTTAATAAAATATAAAAGTGGATCAGATTTAACAATCACATTGGTCGTTTGACCTAACATGTAATGTTGTAACTTATTCATGGTGAAGATGTGGGAGAGGCATTGCCTCTTGATAGTAGAGTAGTTGAGCTAAAGGATAACTATCATGAAAGAGATGTACTAGATAGCTCTATCTCTACCAGTATCATCCTTTTGACATAACATGTCCCCAATAGAAATATCAATGATAGAGGTGTACAAGATAAATGCATAACCCTTGATGGGTGTCATCAAGATGGGAGGGTTGTGAATCATGCACTTCAATTCCTCAAAATCCACTTGAACTTTAAGGTCCAACAAGAAAAAGTTGTTCTTGCATTAAAGATGCATGAGGGGTATGGATTTATGTGCATACTCCTTAAATAAATTTTTAAGAAAGTTGAGTCTTCTAAGGAATTATTTCAAATTCATGAGATTAAATGGGGGAGGCATCTCTAGCATCACTTTGATCTTATCAAGATCCACCTCGATGCCTCACTATGAGATGAAGAAGCCAAGAAAATTTCCAATAGAGATGCTCAAAATAGAATTTTTGGGGTTGAAATTGATGTGATACTACCTAATATGCTCAAAGATAATCCTTATGTCTCTCACATGCTCATATTACTTGAAAATTTGCTAAAGAGTTCATCAACATAGCATTCCATAATATTGTGGATGAGGTTGTGAAAAAAAGGGATCATGGCATGCTGATATATGGCTACATCATTCGTTAGACCAAAAGGCATGACATCATAATATAAAGTACCCCATGGGGTAATGAATGTCATCTTATGTTGATATTTAGGTGCAATATAGATTTGATTGTACCCTGAGAAACCATATATGAGGGACATGATCTTGAAATTAGCTTTGGAGTCCAAAATTTGGCCGATCAAAGGAGTGGGAAAATTATCCTTTGGATAAGCCAAATTGAGGTCTAAGAAGTTAATATAGATGTAAATGGATAAATTATTCTTGATAATAGGGATTATGTTGGTAACCTATTATGGGTAGTCAATGGTGGTGATGAAAAAGACTCGGATGATCTTTTCAATTTTGGCCTTAACTAATTGGGAGACTTTGACCACCATTGGTCATTATTTTTGGCAAATAGGATAGGCCCCATAATCCATAATGAGGCTACGTATAATGACTTTGGGGTCCATTCCCTTCATATAAATGTATTTATAAGTGAATATATCCATAAATTCTTTAAAAAAGGAAACCAAGACATCTCATTCCTCTTTAGTAAGGCTAACACTGATCTTAGCAATTTTTGGCTTTGTAGAGGTACTAAGGTTGATGTCTATAGACCCTTCAACTTTCATATCATTGCCTTCCTAAAAATACTCAAGCACAAGAGGGAGAGGTTGGTATAAATCTTCAATCTCAATCATCATGACATGGATTATGGGGATGTCAGGGGTTGGGTCATTAGATAGAGAAATCTCAAAACCTAATTGGTCGAGATGTTGGTGATAATTATATCAATATTTCATGAGATAGACATATGCCTTTCTCTAATGTAAAAGGTTACGTGCCATAACATGAATAAAATAGAACTTGAGATTAGACTTAGCCATTATAGTAGCCTTAACATGAGATGCATTAAGAGAGATGATACTTTGATCAAAGAAGCACGATGATAGGGGAAGCTCGATATTTGGGGAAATATCCTAAAAGAGGTCTTTGAGAAGGGAAGAGATAGCTTGATATCATATAGTCAAAGAGGAATTTGGTTGATGCATGCCAAAATTTGAATGAGTGAATGCTAATTGATACCCAGCTAGATCATAATGTTCATCATTGAGAAAGTGAGACTCATAGGTGGGGGTGTGTGGGAGTCCATAAGGCCCCATAAGGAGAAAGATAAATCCTCACTTGAGGGATTTATTTTTGTATAAATTAATGTCCAAGGATTTAGGTCAACTTCCATGGTATTAACCTCACCTTCATGCATGAACTAGACCATGCAAAACATTTATAACATGATAGATTATATGGTGGTGGTCTAGGGATGGCTGAGGATCATGTTGTATGAGAGATCCAAGTCTAACACAAAACTCAATCTTGACTATCTTACGGCTGAACTTGACCCAAATTTTCATGTTTCCTACTATCATAACCATGTCATTGTTGAAACCAATATAGTTATGGCAAGAATCAAAGAATTTCTTCTAACTGATCCCAAGCTCATTAAACATATGCACACGCATGATATTTAATGCATCTCCTTTGTAAATGATGCATATATTAAAATGATAATATTTGAGAGAGGTCTCAATGTGGAGCAATAACCTAGCCCTCTTTACAAGGACCAAAGTGTCTTATAACAAGGCAAGGTTGAAAGATAATGTCAAAGGATAAGGGTGTCATATTTTGTTTGAGTTGAACAAAACCTTGACATCATCCTATAATGGGCCCTCATGAGAGAGACTAAACTCATCAAAGATGAGACCCATTTACTCAAGGTAAAGGAAATGAAGGTCCTAAATGGAGATCCTAATTGGGAGGCCTTGTAACTCCTCTATGACAAAGTACAAACATTATCTAGCCTAAGGAGGGATGTTATACCAAAATTTAAATCTAACTTGGGATTCCCTACCCCCATGAGTTGGGTAGGAGGCACCACACCACTAGAATATCTAAAATTTTTGATGGCTTGACCCAAGTGCATGTTGACAAAGCACTCATACCTATTATAGGCTATGTTGATATAAGTAATGACATTATTACTCTCACACTTGGCCTTCCCTTTTGGGTCAGCTTAGGACAAGGAGTCAAAAGGGGAAAAGAGCAAGAAGGGGAATAATGGTCCTTAGCCTTATTATTATTATTATTATTATTATTATTATTATTATTATTATTATTATTATTATTATTATTATTATTATTATTATTATTATTATTATTATTATTATTATTATTGTTATTATTATTATTTCCTTGTCATGGTTAGGTAGAGGCTCCTTGAACACATTTAATTTTTAGTTGGGTTCTGAGGGTGGATAACTCTGAGGAGGAGGCAAGGCTTGTGCACTAGACTTTTGGGTGGTATAATTTTTATCATCATGGAACTTCATCTAATGGAATTTAAAAAACTTAGTTGTGTCATAAGTGAAAAAAATCCATGGTTTTATGGTACTCATTTTTGGGGCCTTATTTTTAGTTGGCTTCTTACTCAGAGCATTGACCTTGTGACTATCCTTCTTATCCTACTTCTTGGGAGGAGAATCAATGACACCATATATTGACCCCAAGTCAAATTTGGGTTAACCCCTAATATTTTTAAACTTTTATATAAATTTTAATATGTCTTATAGGGTCTCCTATTGTTCTATATGTCTACTTTTCCTTCCCCTAGTCCTTGTTGAAGTCCATTCTCTTGGTATTGGCCTAGATAACAAAAGTCAAGGTTGGTCAACCATAATAAAATATGTTCAAAGGAGAAAATTATTTTTAAAATGTTCTAATATGGAATTTAACATGTTTTAATGGGTTTATAAGTCATTAATTTATCTTTCACCTTGTTTCATATGTAAAAGGGGTCATTTGGCCGCATTTTTAGCTCAATTAATGACATTTACAGATTTTTCTAAGAAAAAATTGTCAAAAAGTTGTGATTCAATGTGTAATGGACTATAAAATTTTAGGATCCATCATATGATATTTATAAATCAGTTATGATCAAGAAATGGTAGTTTTTCCTAAAAAATAGGAGCTTTTAGGCACTTGTACAGACTTTCCAAGTCCCCTATCATCTAAAAACGTGGGAAGAGTAACTATTCACCTCCCATCATCAATTTAAATACCTAGTATTCAATAATAATGCAAAAAAATCATCTAAAACTTGTTTTCTTCCATTTTCACTTGGCAAGCGAAGAAGGAGCAAATTCATGCACTTGGCATAGACCACAAAGGTGGAATTGGGAGGAGTGCTTCTAGGTATCGATATTAATATAAGTGAAATTAATTTACATTATAATAAATTTATATTTTGTGCATCCTCCTGTATGAACCATCAATTTGATCCTATGTAGCTTTTTATACATGATCAACCATGGAGGGGTCACTGTTTGAGCTTGTCTCAAAATTTCTTATTTTAGATTGATGTATTTTTGTGTTATAGGTATCTTAAAATTATTTCAAATATGTTTCCATGTTTATTATTTTTTAGAGAGTTAAATGTTGTGAGAAAACCTCTTCTAGGCTTTCAAAATGGCTAGTTTGCATTCATAGTCAACTCATTACTTTGAAAATGTTTCCTTCACACTGGAGATGATGCATTTATGGAAATAATATTGGTGTATGATCAGAATTAAATTGATGAAAATTTATATTGAGGTGTTTTGAGATCATTCCTTGCATGATTCTTGTCATTTCATGACTTCCTTACATGTTTCAGCCATAAAACTCCACCTATAGGAGCATGCTAATTTCAAATTTGTAAGTCTGAAAGTTTTACATGGTTATTAATCTCTTGGGACTATTAATGTGCATTAAAATGTTGGAGGGAGGCATATAATCACTTCAAAATTGCATGTTTAGAGAGTGTTCTCAGTCCTGCTTGCATAGAAGAGATGACCGTCTATAGTTGAGGGTATAGACAAACATTTTGGAGGTGTTCCAAGAGAGTGGTCAATATAATTTAGGATTATTTTCTATAGTAAGGCATATACATTCCTATTGATCATCTTATTTTCAAAAGGGAAGTTTCAAATCATCAATTGGAACCTTGGACTTTACTCAGACCCTTTTGCTCAAAAAATGTCAAACAGAGGCCTTGAAAGTTTTTGAGGACCTCACAAATTTCAATTTCTAGATGATCCAAGAATTTAAATTAGATGACTTGGTATCCATATCCACAAAACATTTTTTCCAATTTTGAGAAGCAAAAGATAAGTGGAGTTTGGATTTTACAAGGTCTAAAATTGGCTTAAAATCACTAAAATAGGGTAGTATTATCTATAAAGCATTGATAAAAAAGTCAGATTTGCATCTTATTTTGGTTTCCTAGTCTATGCTATCAAACTTAATGATGATAATGATTCAAATTATGCTTAAAATATAAGAGGCATGGGAGAAGGGGAATCCAATGTCCCAAACTCCAATACATACTCCTCTATCTATACATAGGACTGTGAGGAATCATCCATAGGCAGAAATGGTTAAAAATTGTGAAATAGGTATGGTAAATAACAATTTAGTGATATTTCATATGTTGAATTCAATAAAATAATTCCATACCATTATAGGCACCATGATCAATTCTATCTTGACCTAAGAAACAACCTATAGGATTAGGATGAATGAGGAATAGCCACCTACAACTAGGACAATTGGTATGGAGTGAGATCAAGGCATTTGGAGGGGTCTTAAGGCACTTTTAGGGATAAAATAGGTTTCAAAGGAAAACCTAGTAACTTTGAGGATATAAAGGAGTTGTAAAATCATCCATCAAGACCAATATTATGCCATTCCCATCATATAGCAACCTACAGGTAGGGTATTAAGACTATCTCAGTTCAAGAGGATAATGAGTAATTGAAATGCCTAAAAGTGTCAAAAAGGCTAGGTTTGAAAGATAGTTCACGTTTGAATATCAAGGTGAGTTAAAAACAGAATTTAGAATGTGTTGAAACCTTGGTAAAGTATCCAAGGAAAGGCACCTAAAACAAATAAAGAGTACCCTGTTCATTATCACAGTCAAACATGGTCTTAAGCAAGAGAAGAGTATGAGAGAGTTTGATGCCCAAAGAGGGAAGGATAATTTTAAAATAATACAAGGTAAACTCCCCATACTCAAATTAAGGATATTACATTCCAAATACATCCTTAATCCACCCAATGTCCTTGTCTCATAAGCAAAATAGGCTCAATCTATACAGGGAGGGTTGGGAAAGCCTTATTCTAAGAGATGAATTTGTGGATTCCATTAAGAATAGAGGTTTTGAGTGGATCCTTAGGTTCCAAAAATCATTAAATGAAGTTAAAAAAAATTATTAACACATTAGTTTCATGAAATAGATTTTTAAAGAGCATTCATGAGGAAGTTTGATCAAGAGCATGGAAAAATAAGGTTTTTACCTATTTTTTGAAGACATTGGGATGGTTGAACCCACTAAACATGGAATTTGACAAAAAAAATTGGTAAAATTTATAATTAGGACCATGTGGTGCTTCTAAAATACTCAATTTTTTGAAATAAATAGGCTTAATACTCACTGTTTTATCTCAGAGCAGGGGTAGTGCCTTCACGCACAAGAATGACTCTTTTGGGGAAGAGTGAAGGATGGTGAACCAAAGATAAATTGGATTAGTATATAATTTTTGAATATCTATTGGATACATGGATTCACCTAATAAACCTTACTATAAGTCTTGATATTAAATAAGGCACTCTACACAATAAGGATTGCCGTCAACTGTAAAGGAAAGCCTTAAGGCTAGAGGCCAATTGGCAGGTCATATTAATTTTCAACCTAATATATGATTTACAAGTGATAATTACATTTTTTAGAGGTATATTGGGTGTTTTAAAGGTATCACATTTCAAATATAACCATTTGAGGGTCAAGAGGATCTCAAGAAAAAAGGCATGCCTATTGGCAAGGCCTAGGCCTAAACTCAAACAAGGGTCAATTTACATTTCAATCTCTTAAAAATCCATTATAATGGTTGGAGGAGGTTTTTAGAGTATATATAGAGATTTTAAAATATTTATTTTTCAAATAAAGTCCTCAGGAAGCCATTTTTTGCTTTAAAAGCATTCAGACCCCATTAGGAAACAAATGATGAGCTTGAATGTCAACTTCAAGTGCTTAGAACTTCTACCAAGATTTGCATGGGTTTTAGTGTTTGTATAAGTTTATGGGGGTCTCATACAATCAATTTATGAGATTATTTGTGAGATTAGTTTTTAGGTTCAATGCCACAACTTCATGAACCATCCTTAAGAGGGATAAAAACCTTCAAACCCTCCTAAGAAGCCTATATTGGAGAAATTGAGTTGTTAAAGCACCACGATGAAATAATGAGGCTATGAGTATAAAAGAAAAGTTATAGAATACATTCTTAGGTTTTTGACAATGTGATTTTATTGTATGTATTCCATATAAATAGGGTATAGAGGTAGATTTTAGCATAAACGTATTGTTTCCTATAGGTTACCCAATGAGTTAAGTGATGAAAATCACTTTGATAGAAATATTGAAACTTGAATCAACTCCTCAAGTCATTTTCAGAAATCATAAATTGTCTTAAGTTCATATACTATCTCTCTATTTTTAGCCTATCTAAACTGGCATCTATAATGGCATAGTGGACAAAGTAGAAACTCAAGTTTGGTGGATTTTTATGATGTTTTTGATGAAGCCAAGAATATTAAGTGCCTATACAGGTGCCATAACACCTCTTTTATTGATCAATTTAGAAATATGAAAAAATTTCTAGTGATAATTGTCAAAACAAGCCTAATAGAGGGTGATTATGATTGCAAGGTGATGATGAGCTTATGCAAGAAATTTTCATGATGAAGGAAAATCCCAATGTAGGTGGAATTTTTTTTGTAACTCCATATCCTCATCATACATGAGACATTTGTCCATAACATGCCTTGGATTGCTCTTGAAATCCCATCATGAGGGTAGTTTCACAAGAAAGATGATTAAGAAGATTACTATGCCACATTTGGAAAATAAGCTTATTTGAGAATAAAATGATGTGTAAATTAGATGCATAACTCCCTTTTATATCTCATCCACATGAATAATAATTGATTTTCACTTTTGGACACTTGTCCTTGTGCCTCTTCAATTTCTCTCCTCTCTCTCTTCTTCCAAGTTCTATATATCAAGCCATTTGGGCTATTGTAGATATACACAATTGGTATGGTGAAGCCCTAATAATATGACACTTTATTTTGTCTTTTTACATTGAATACAATTCCAATTCTGAGTGTGTGAACTTTTTGTCTAAGTGTGCAAGTGATTTATAGTGGAGCTAAGTGATAGTATCATCCTTACTCCCTTTATTCTTCATGTTTAAGCAAGAGTTTTGATTTTAATAGGGCATGTGAAGTTTATGAAGTTACTAATCTCTCTTTCAAGTATGTAATTATCTATATGGTTTGCAATCTACCCATAGGTTAAATATCTTTTTTATTGTCCCAAGTATGCTACCTTTACATTGAAACACTATGTTAGGATCCTTCAATGCGTGGGATTGGTCTTGTAAAACATTATTGCTTAGTATAAATATGATTGTCTATATAATATATCTTATTCGATCACATCTTTAGTATATTTTTCATTTTATACAAACTCTTAACTCTTTTCATAAACAAGCATTAGATTAG
This sequence comes from Torreya grandis, assembly GCA_037957365.1. Classification (NCBI taxonomy): domain Eukaryota; kingdom Viridiplantae; phylum Streptophyta; class Pinopsida; order Cupressales; family Taxaceae; genus Torreya; species Torreya grandis. Next base: position 33,608 of record JARHVA010006312.1, read on the forward strand.
GTGATAGGCATTTGGAGAATAATTCAAGGAGCTAGCCCTTTTCAATCCTAGATATTCATCTTTCTTACAAGTTCCCACAAATTTGAGAGATGATTCAATGTTGCATAAAATTGAGGGAGCTTCATAGAGTGTCTTAGGGTACATAATTTGATGATAACATTTTTGGCATGCCTGGTGGGACCATTGGTCCTAATTGCTTATATGTCAAGGTGAATTCTAGTCTTGAAAAGCCTAAAGTTGAAGAAGTGTTTCTAATATAGAATTTAGTGACTCCAAAAAGTGAGATTATCTGGTTTTAGATCAAGTTTTCCATAGTATACTTCATGGTCCTCACTAGATCATCTTCTAGTGGGCTTTTCAATCAAGTCCCTCTACCTGAAACTCCTCTTTAAGAAAAACACCCTGAACCATTCCTAACCTTTAGATATCTTGAACAAGAAGGTTTTGAAGAGGAAGAAGAGGAGGTTAAAAAAATATTAGATCAAGAGGAAGAATAAATGGATAGAATACATCCTTTTCTAGCTTTCAACACCTAAAATCCAATTAACATTCTTGCATATGATCCTATCCCTCCCAATGCTACCAAAAGTCTCCCTAATTTCAATGGAGAAGGTCATATTACCCCATCTGAGAACATTAGGGACATTTTAAACTTTTCAAACTTCCATAATGTCACTCAATCCAATATATCTATTAGATTACTTTCCATGTCTATAAAAGGTAAGGTATTTGATTTGTATATAACTTTAGAAGGTGGTTGCATTACTAATTGGGATGACTTTGGGGAATTGTTGGTGAGTAGGTTTGAGAACAAGAGTCATCACTCTTCATTAAACCACCAGATGAATGTGATAAATAGAGGTCCTAATGAGTCCATGGGAGATTTAGATGAAAGGTTTCAAAGGACATGGCATAGGTTGCCACCTATTATGAGGCCTCCTCTAAGCTTTGTGTTCCCCACCTATCTCAAGGCTTTTGGCACTGATGTGGCAGTAATGTTACAATCAATGGGGGGATTTAATTTACCTGAGGCATATGAGATAACCATTGAAGCTAAGAATAGTTTCATACAAGATAAGAAATTACCTTTAAGAGTCTCCATCCCTTTGTTGTCTCATAATTCAATTGAAGTTCCAAGTATAGAACAAGTCCCCAATCCCAATGTCAAACATATAGCCACTCCAAAGAAGGTAGATAATGCCATAGATAAGGATGAGGTGATTCAATCTTTGCAATCCCATCTCAAATAAGCAAAAATGTATGCAAGTGCTCCACCCAATACTCAATACTATCCTCAATAAGACTATTGACCTCTAGCCCAATACAATAAACAAGGAAGAAGCCAAGGTCAATAAGGTTTCAAGAGGCCACCCATTGCCTATAATCCTACTTTTACTCCCTCCACAAGGGCTATTGTTCCAGTCCACACCAATATAGTTCAAGGAGAATAACACATGAAACATTGGGGGCAACCTTAAGGTTAATTTGGGTATAATGGTGGAGAAGATAGTCAACCTTTAGTATATCAAGGAGGAGTTACTCCTTATATTATAATAGAAGAAGAAACTCTTGTGCAAAGGGATGTTTAAGGAGAAGGTAGCAGCCAAAGTACTAGTTTTATGAATTTCCATGTAGAAGACAATTATGTATTGAATCAAACTACATCAGTTGCAGCTAACATAAGGGATAAAAATAGGGTTTTAGGAGATACTCCAGCAACGCAAGTGATTCCAGGAAGTACCTCTCTAAGGCCACAAATTATAGGTACTAATGTAATAGATCCTCGTAGTCACACTACTCCTCAAAGTCATAATGTGAGCAAGGATACCAAACCTCTAATACAACAAGTTCAAGCTCCCTCATTGCCTTTAAGAATGAAATAAAGTGAATACCTCCTCTCTGAACATTATTGACTCTTTAAATAATACCAAGACTAGCACATATCTTTGGGAAGTCTTACAAATGCCTAGTCAAAAGGAACTCCTACAAGAACAACTTGTCAATATTAATGTAGCCCCTCAAGCTCCAAGGTATCATGGTATGGCCCTTGCAAACACACTAAGTAATATCTTAGATACCTCCACCCAATCTTAAAATCTTCCTCCTTTCTATCTCACACTCATTATAGGAGACAAATTGGTTGACAAATGCATTGTGGATAGTGGAGCTAGTACTACCACTATGCCTAATATGGTTGCTAACAAGTTGGGACTGACGTATGAGCCTCATAATAAGGGTGTATTTAGCTTGATGGAACTCCATCCAAGATGGTGGGGTTGGTTAAAGGTTTGAAAGTTTTCTTGCATGATTGTCCAAGTTTCCCCATCTTACAAGATATTGTGGTGGTTGACCTTCCAGCTCACTTGACTATTTTCTTTTCAAGAGACTTCATGGCTCAAATTGGAGGATAAATTGTAGCAGACTTTCCAAATTTGAGAATAATATATAGAGATAAAGTAACTATAATAACATAGCCCTTGGTAAGGTTCCACATTGAACCATATTTGGAGATAAATTCAAATCAAAATTGTACAATTAGTGAGTAAGAAGAAGGCACCATTGGTAGTGAAGCATTATCCCCCTTTGAAGTTATTTCTGATCTTTTCCTTGATGATTATGGTACTAAAACATATTAAATGATCCCTATTCATCCATATAATAAACTTATTTTGGAGTCTATTATATTCATGAGAAAAATACTCCTATACCCTCACTCAATAATGAATATCATGAACTTGAAGGGACATGGGAAATGTTTTTTGATGGCTCTAGAAGCAAGGTAGGGGAAGGAAATGGTGTCATGTTGGTTTCTCCCTCAAATAATCAATATTAATCTTCATATATATTCCATTTTAGTTTTATTTTCAATGTGATAGAATATGAAGGATTGGTTCATGGCCTCCAATGGGAAAAGAGAAAGGGAATCAAGAATTTGAAGGTCTATGGGGATAGTGAATTTGTCATACACCTAGTGAGAAACCAAGATAAAAATAAGAATCCTTTGATTAATTCCTAAAAGCATATGGTATGGGATCTACTTGAAATATTTGATGCTTTCAACATACAACCTATACCAAGATATTAAAATAAACATGCTGATAGGTTGGCTATCATAGGAGCACATTTTGACATAGTTGTTGATGTAAGGAAAGAGAAGAATAAATCTAATATCAAGGTCATTGTGAGACATTATATGATATATAATGAGATGGCATGGAAATCATTTGAAAATGATAAACACATTGCATATTTATTAAAAAATGAAGCAAAATTGTCTTCAAAGAAAAAAAAAATGTTTCACAATTAGTACGGAGAGAAAGTCATTTAGTTGAGGACAAAAAAGATACCTAAATGGATAGTCACCTTGGAGAGTGATTTCAATGAGGATGATCAAAAGAGGAATGAAAGAGTGAGCATTTCCACAAAGGAAGAAAACTATGAAAATGTTATGATCTTCAAAGACAAACTCTTAAAAATTGGTAAGGTATGTTGTCCATATTAAATGCAAATTTTTGTTGAATTATGTAAAGAGTTCCATGATATATTTTCTTGGGAGTATAAGGATTTGAAGGGGTTTGACCCTATTCTAGCTCATCACACCATTGAGTTAGAACTTGAAGCTAAACTAGTTAGGCAAAAAAAAGGCCTATCAAACCCAAGGTAGAGGAACTCATAAAGAAAGAGCTTACCAAAATGATTGAATTTAGGATTATCTTTCCTATCAAGAACTCAACTTGGGTATTTAATCTTGTACCTATCCAAAAGAAGAGTGAAGAGATAAAAATTTGTGTGGATTTTAGAGAACTTTATATGGTGTCTCTCAAGGATCATTATCCATTACCTTCTATGGAAGAGATCCTGCAAGTTGTTTTAGGTTCTCAACATTTTTCACTTCTTGATGGCTATTTAGGTTACAACCAAATATTGGTGAATGAAAATGATCAATTTAAGACAGCCTTTAATACAAAATGGGGAAACTTTTCCTATAATAGGATGCCTTTTCGTTTATCTAATGATGGATATAATTTCTAAAGGGTAATGGAAATGGATTTTAAGGGTTTGATTAATGAGATATTGCATGTGTACCTTGATGATATAACCATTTTTTCAAGAAATGCTAATGATCATATGAAACATCTAATGCAAATGTTTGAGAAGTGTAAAGAGTATGGAGTATCTCTTAATCCAAAAAAGTGCATCTTTATTGTCCATGAAGGTAAGTTATTGGGTCATATTATTTGAAAAGAAGGTTTGTCTATTGACCCTGAAAGGATTGAAGCTATCTTAGAATTGTGTTTGCCTCTACACAGGAAAGGTTTGCAAATTTTCTTAGAAAAGATCAACTTTGTAAGATAATTTATTCTAGGATTTGCTACTCTAATGAAGTCTATCATATCCATGCTCAAGAAAAACCAAGATTTTTCTTGGAGAAAAGAAGGTAAGAACAATTTTGAGGTAATAAAATGAGCAATTTCCCAATCTCCCACTCTCTTGAACCCAAAATTTTCCAAGGATTTCATACTCTATACTTTTGCTAACCTTGACATAATCTTAGTTATGCTTATGAAAAGGAATGATGAGGAAATTGAACAACCCATTGCATTTTTTAGTCAAGGATTGGAGGGTTATGAGGTCAAGTACACATTTACTGAGAATCAAGCTCTAGCTATGATAAGAGGTTTGAAAAATTTTAGGCACATGGTCTCAAATAATAGGATACATGTCACGGTATCTCATCCTAGTACCAAAGAGTTCCTCCTAAGTAAAAACCTCAATGAGAAAAGAGCTGGGTGGATCACAAATGTAATGTAATATGATGTTGATATCAAGGTAATAAACTTGTTAAGAGGAAAAGGGTTGTGTAAGCATCTAGCTTCAGATCTTCAAGGGGCAAGAGAAGAAGTCTTGGTTAATCAAGCTCATCCTCAACTAGTTGGTCACATATCAATTCAAAGTTGGACACAAAATATCATTGACTTTCTCCAAAATGGTAAATGTCCCAATGGCTTGAAAAAGTCTAAAAGAAGGTATTTTAGATTGTAAACCATTCCTTATTGTCTTGTATATGGTATTCTCTTTTTTAAAAGATGTGAATGGTGTGTTATTGAGGTGTGTCAGCAATGATCAATTTGCTATGTTGCTAGAAAAGTTTCATGATGGTGTAGATGGAGGTCATTTCTCCCCTAAAAAAATAGTAGAGAAGATAATGAGGGCTCAATATTATTGGCCTAGACTTTTCAAGAATTTCTATAATTGGGCTAAGATGTGTCCTCAATGTGTCTTCTTTATAGGCAAATAAAACCTTGCAACCCTTCCATTGAATCCTATCCAAGTAGACCAACCTTTCATGCAATAGGGCCTTGATTTCATTGGTATGATTAATCCTCCATCATGTTTTAGAGACAAATGGATATTGACTACCACTGAATACTTCACAAGATGGGTAGACATTATTGTATTGAATGAGGTAAGTGAAAATACTGTCCTAGGATTCTATGAAAGCATCATCACAAGGTTTGGAGTTCCATATACTATCATTTTTGATAATGCACTTGATTTTATGAGTGCTAAAACTTTTGATTGGGAAAATAGGAATGGTTTTTACTTGAGTACCTCATCTAGCTATTACCTTCAAGGTAATGGATTGGCTAAGTCTACCAATAAGAATACCATCAAGATTATCAAGAGAACATTGGAAAACAACCAAAGGGCATGGAAAAACAAGTTGAAGATAGCCTTATGGGCTGACAAGATGAATCCCAAGAGGTCAATTGGAAATTCTCCTTTCATACTTGTTTATGAAAAGGAATCTATATTTTCCATATCTCAAGAACTACCTACTTTAGATCTTGTACATCAAATGTAACTACTTGAGAACACTCTAATAGAAATTAGATTGACAGAACTAATGCAACTGCAAAAAACAAGGGATAATGCATATAAGAATATGGAACACCATCAAGTACTCATGAATAAGTATTTTGAAAAGAGAGCAAGTGAAAGAGTGTTCAAAGAAAGTGACTTAGTTTTGAAATGGGATGAAGATAGAGCAAAACTAGGTAGACATACAAAATTTGATGTCTTATGGAGTGGACCTTACATCATAAGCAAGTGCAAGAGAAGAAATTATTTTCAACTATCCATGATGAATGGAGAAGATTTGCCTATCCCTATGAATGGGATACATCTGAAGTTATACTATTAGTCCTTGTAAGGTGGTTTTGTAAATAGTAGCATAGATGTGTGTTTTCCTTTAGTTGTGTTCCCTAAGAGATCTAGTTGAGCACATGTGTGTTTCCCTTGAGTGTGTCTTCGGGTGTGTGTTATAATTTAGTTTGGTGTGTTGTTAAAAGGAACTTGAGTGTTGGATAAGTATTAGAGATACTCCATGACCCAATGGAAGGATTAGACAATTGGTCTTAGGCATAGCTGGCATGCCACCCTTGGAAATCACCAAGAATGTTGACCAAATTTGACCCAAAGTCAATTTGGGTCAACCCATACTATTTTTAACTTTTATAGAATGTTTCATATGTCTTATAGGGTCTCCTATTGTCCTATATGTCCACTTGTCCTTCCCCTAGTCCGTGTTGAAGTCCATTTTCGTGGTACTGGCCTAGTCAACAAAAGTCAACATTGGTCAACCATGGTCAAAAATTTGAAAAGGATAAAATTATGTTTAAAATGTTATAATATGGCCTTTAACATGTTTTAAGGCATTTCCAAGTCATTAATTTATCTTTCACCTTGTTTCATATCCAAAAGGGGTCATTTAGCCACATTTTTAGCTCAATTAATGACATGTACATATTTTTATAAGCAATAAATTCTCACCAAGCTGTGGTTAAACTTGGAAGAGGTTATAAAATGTTAATATTTATCAGATGACAATTATAAATTAGCTATGATCAAGAAATGGTAGCTTTTCCTCAAAAATCGGAGCTTTTGGGCACTTGTACTGACTTCCCAAATCCACTATCAGCTAAAAAGATGGGAAGAGTAACTATTCACCTCCCATCATACATTTAAAAACCTATTTTAAAATAATAATGAAATTTTTTTCATTAGCAACTTGTTTTCTTCCATTTTTACTTAGTAAGAAAAGGAGCAACTTCATGCACTTGACATGGGTTGTACAGGTGAAATTGGGAGATTTCTTATAGGTATGGATAGTACTCTAAGTGAAATTAATTTCAATAACAATAACTTGAGATTTGGTGCATCCTCCTTTCATGAACCATCAGTTTGATCCCAAGCAGCATTTTATACATGTTCAACCATGAGGGGTCACTATTTGAGCTTGTTTCAAAATTTCTTATTTTAGATTGATGTATTTATATGTTATAGGTTTCTCCACATCATTTTAAATATTTTTCCATTCTTATTATTATTTTTTAGAGTTCAATTTTGTGAGATAACCTCTTGTAGGCTTGCAAAATGGCTAGTTTGCATTCATAGTTATCTCATTACTTTGAAAATGTTTCCTTCACACTATAGATGATGTTTTGGTGGAGATAATATTGGTGTTTAATGATAATTAAAGTGTTTAAAATTTATATTGAGGTGTTTTGAGAGATTTCCTTGCATGATTCTTGTCATTTCATGACTTCCTTACATGTCTCGGTTATGAAAATCCACCTATAGGAGCATGTTGACATCACAAGTGTAATTTTGAAAATTTGAAATTGTTATAAATCTCTTAGGGACCATTAATTTGCATTAAAATGTTGTAATGAGGCATAATATTACTTCAAACTTTCATGTTTAGAGAGTGTTCTCAATCCTACTTGGATAGAAGATGTGGCCATTTATAGTTGAGGGCATACACAAACCTTTTAGAGGTGTTCCAAGAGAGTAGTAAATCTAATTTAGGATTATTTGCTATAATAAGGCCTATAAAGGTCTATTTATCATCTTATTTTTTTAAGGGAAGTGTCAAAGATTCAATTGGAACCTTGGACTATACTCAGGCCCTTTTGCCCTAAAAATGTCAAACAAAGGCCTTGAATTTTTTTGATGACCTCACAAAATTCACTTGATACATGATCCAAGCCTTTAAATTGGACAAATTGGTAGTCTTATCCACACACAACATTTTTTATAATTTTGAGAAGCAAAAGGTAAGTGGAGTTTGGAATTTTTAAGGTTTAAAGATGGCTAAAAATCACTAAAATAGGGTAGTATTATCTATAGAGTATTGATCAAAATTTTGACTTGGCATCCCATTTTAGTGTCCTAGGCTATGCTATAAAGTTGAATGATGATAATGACCTAAATTATGATTACAAGCTAAGATACCATGAGAGAAGGTGAATCCAACGTCTCAAACTTCAATGTATACTCCTCTGTCTATACATAGGACTGTGAGGAATCATCCACAGGAAAAATACGTTAAAATTTATGAAATAGGTGTGGTCATGAACAAGTTGGTGAGATTTCATCTATTTAATGTAAGAAAATACTTCCATACCATTATAATCACCATGATAAATTATATCTTGACCTAAGAAATAACCTACAGGCCTAGAATGAATGAGAAATAGCCACCTACAACTAGGATAGCAGGTATGGAGTGAGATCAAGGCATTTGGAGGGGTCTTAAGGAAAATTTAGGGCTAAAAGAGGATATAAATGAAAAATTAGTAACTTTTAGGATATAAATTAGTTTATAAATCATCCATCAAGACCAATCTTATGCCATTCCCATCCTATAACAACCTACATGTAGGGTATTAAGCCTGTCTCAATCCAAGAGGAGAGTGAGTAATTGAAAGGACTAAACGTGTCAAAAAGGATAAGTTTGAAAGATGGTTCACATTTTAATATCAATGTGAGTCAAAAATATACTATGGAATGTGTTTAAACCTTTGTAAAATCTCCAAAGAAAGGTACCTAAAATAAAGAAAGAGTACCATGCTCACTATCACAGTCAGATAGGGTCTTAAGCAAGAGAAAAGTATGAGAGAGTTTGATGCTGAAATAGGTAAGGCAAAGTTTAAAATATTATAATTTGAGATCCCCATGATAAAATTAAGGATATTACATGCCCAATACATCCTCAAGCCATACAAGGTCCTTGTCTCATAAGCAAAATAGGCTCAGTCTGTACAGGCATGGTTGGGAAAGCCTTGTTCCAAGAGATAAATTTGGGGATTACATTAAGAAGAGATGTTTTTATTGGATAATTAGGTTCCAAAATAATTAAATTAAGGTAAGGAACATGTATGAATACATTGGATGTATCAAATACGTTTGTAAAGAGCATTCATGAAGAGGTTTGAACAAGAGAATGTAAAAGCAAGGTTTTTACCTCTTTTTTGAAGAAATTGGGATGGTTGGACCCACTAAACATAGAATTAGACAAAAAAATCTAGTATAATTTATAATTATGACCTTTTGGAGCTTCTAAAATACTCAATTTTTCCAAAAAAAAAAGGCCTAATACTCACTATTTTGTCTCAAAGCAGGGGCAGTCCCTTCATGCATAAGAATGACTATTTTGGGGAAAGTGAAGGATGTTGAACCTGAGATCAATTGTATTATTAAATAATGTTTGAATATCTAGAGGAAACATGGAGGATAATAATAAACCTTACTATAAGTCTTGAGAGCAAACAAGTCACTCTACATAATAAGGGTTGCAGTCAAGTGTAAGGGAAAGCCTTAAGTATAAAGGCCAATTGGGAGGTCATATGCATTTTAAACCTAATATATGATTTCTAAGAGATCAATACATGTTTTAAGAGGTATATTAGGTGTTTTAAATATATCACATTACAAAAATAATAATTTTAGGGTCAAGAGGAGCTCAAGGAGGAAGGCAGGCCTAAACTCAAATAGGGGTCAATTTCCATTTCAAGCTTTTGGAAATAGATTATAATAGTTGGAAGAGGTTGATAGAGTATATATAGAGATTTTACAATATTTATTTTGCAAATAAGGTCCCCATGAAGCCATATTTGGCTTACAAATCATTCAGACCCCATCAGGAAGCAAAGAATGAGCTTGAATGTCAACTTCAAGTGCTCAGAACTTATACCAATATTTTCATGGGTATTTGAGGCATTTGGATAAGTTGAGGGGGGTCTCATATAATCAATTTGTGAGATTATTTTTTAGGTTTAATGTCATAACTTCATGAACCATCCTTAAGAGGGATAGAAACCTTCAAACCCTCTTAAGAAGCCTATAGTGACCTATTTGAAGAAATTGAGTTGGTAAGGCACCAAGATGAAAGAATGAGGCTAGGGATCTGAAAGGATATTTGTAGAAGACATTCACAAGTTTTTGACAATGTGCATTTATTATATAGATTTCATACATATAGGGTATAAAGGTAGTTTTTATTATATAATTGGTGTTTCCTATTGGTTACTGAAGGAGTTAAGTGATGAAAATCAATTGGATAAAAATATTGAGTCCTGAATCAAATCCTCAAGTCATTTTTATAACTCATAAATTTTCATAAGTTCCTCTACTATCTCTCTCTTTTTATCTTATCTAAACTGGCATCTAGAATGACATAGTAGACAAAGTGAAAACTCAAGTTTAGTGGTTTTTTATGATGTTTATGATGAATCCAAGCATATTAAGTGCCTATAAAATTGTTATAACACCTCTTCTATTGATCATTTGAGAAAGATGAAAAGTTTTCTAGTGCCAATTGTCAAAACAAACCTAATGGAGGGTGACTATGATTGCAAGGTGATGATGAGATTATGCAAGAAATTTTCATGATGAAGGAAACTCCCAATGTAGGTGGAATCATTTTTTCAAATCCCTATCCTCATCATATATGATAAATTTATCCATAACATTTCTTGGAGTTCTCTTGAAATCCCATCATGAGGGTAGTTTCACAAAGAAGATGATTATGAAGATTCATATGCCACATTTAGAAAAGAATATTATTTGAGAATAAAATGATGTGTAAATTAGTTTCATATCTCCACTTTATATCTCATCCACATGAATTATAACTAATTTTCACTTTTTGACACTTTTCCTTGTGCCTCTTCAACTTCTCTCCTCTCTCTCTTCCTCCAAGTTCTATAAATTAAGCCATTTGGGCTATTATAGATGTACATAATTGGTATGGAGAATCCCTACTAATATGACATTACACTTTGTCTTTGAACGTTGAATACAAGTCTAATTTTTAGTTTATGAACTTTTTGTCTAAGTATGTGAGTTATGTATAGTGGAGCTAAGTGATAGTAGCATCCTTACTCTCTTTATCCTTCATGTTTAAGCAAGAGTTCTGATTTTAACAGGTCATATGAAGTGTATGAAGGTACTAATATCTCTTTCAATTATTAATTATCTCTATGGTGTGAAATATTACACAAGGTCAAGTATCATATTGATTGTCCCAAGTATTCTACCTTTAAATTGAAACACTATGTTAGGATCCTTCCATGCGTGGGATTGGTCTTGAAAAACATTATTTCTTAGTATAAGTATGATGGTCTATGGAATATATCTTGGTGGATCACATATTTAGTATAGTTTTCATTTTATGCAAACTCTTAACTCTTTTCATAAATAAGCATAAGATTAGGTGATAGGCATTTAGAGAAGAATTCAGGGATCTAGCCATTTTCAATCTTAGAGATTCATCTCTCTTACAAGTTCCCACAAACTTGAGAGATGATTCAATGTCACATCAAATTGAGGGAGATTAATATAGTGTCCTATGGTGAAAATTTTGATGATAACACCATCATCAATCACATTGTATTTTTGATTGCATAAAGAGGATGAATTTTAGGTTAGCATAGGGTGAATGAATGCACACACCTTAAACACTTCAATATTCAAACACTCATTAATAGATACATCATATGAGGTGGGCTCACACTTGAGGACCTCAAGGTGACCCTCTTGCCTCAATGCTCATATGAACATATCATAAAGTTGATCATTTGAGAACCCTTTCCTTCATGTATGGATGACTCAATGCCATCTACATACAAATTCAAGGTTTGACTCACCCATGGCCTACACCATGGAGGTAAGTGATTGGATTTTGAGGTTAAATTGTCTGGAGATATCAGATTACTAGAAGAAGTCATCCAAAAGAAATTGGAATCTATAAAGAGAATTTAGAGGTAGATTTTAGAACCAAATGAGATCTTTGGCTCACATGGAGTGAGTGAAGAGATTCAACATCATGATTTCATCTTTCTCCTAATCCATACAAACCATCATAAATGTCATTATATGCTCTATGGGACTATAATTATAAGTCCCATTTAACTCAGGAAGTTCAGGGGTAAGAATAGGAAGAGGAATAACATGTACTCGAAGGGATAGAGGATTATTATGGAGATTCTCATAGGCATGGTTCATAACAATCTAGTGATGAGATTGTTAATGAAGCCAATGGAGGTTATGATTTTTCCTATTCTAGTAAAACTCATCAAAACCTTGGTTATTAAAGGTATGATACCAAGGTGGCTCCTGGCATGGGAGAGACTCATGATGGAAATCATCCCTATCATGAGGTGGTAAATGACCATGGGAAAGGTACCATTCCCTAAAAGGATGATGAGATGATGTGTAATGCCCATGGAAATGGTCATGGTGACCTAGGTCTTCATGATGTTCACCACATGTCATAGTATGAGGGTCTACATGAGGGAACATATGTTTAAGATAAGCATCCCATGGATTTTAGTCTATAAGTAGTGATTGAAATCAACATGCTCATTAGAGACTCTAAAGGATGGACTAGAAGGGTGGGAGGACTCCACATGATGTAGATACTTCATAAAGTTAACTTACCTATGTTTCTCAATGTGGATATGATGGTGTTCTTTCTACAGAGTCTCCTATCAAGAAAGAAGTGGGGAAATCACATGAGAATTGGTTGAGGTACTCAAAATAGAGTAGGTATGATATCTATCTCTAGAGGAAACACACTATCTACTCATAGGGGAGAAGGGTATTATTCATTTACCTGAATCTATATACAAAAATAATCAATGATCACATGTAGATCATTTGTCCTTAGTCATGAAGGGTGGTCCTCATCACCCAAAATGAGTGAATGAAGCATGGTGTGAGTCTGAGGGGAATGATCCTTAGATGAATGGAGATCAAACTAGTGGAAAGGAGACTGAGTCCATTGGTTATATATCTAATAATATTATTCCCTATAGAACATGAGAGGGTTAAGGTTACTATGCTCAGATAAGGGAACCTCTTGGGTCCTATGGTGTCTATGGCATTCTATTGCATCCTCAGCCTAATCATGAGTGAGCTTAGGGACAAGACCTTGAATCCTATAAGATTGGCATCCCAAGGGTGGGAAGTCATCTATGGATGAAATGAATCAAGAGAAACATGAGAGATAATAAAAAATGCAAAAAAATGGAGAACCAACTAGGATAAGGACAAAAAACCAAAGTAAGATGAAAAAATTAAGGCAAGAGCCAAATCATAATTGAAAGCAAAACCTAGTAGCTATCAGAGGGGAGTTGATTAAGAGAGTTCTAAACATGCTATAACTAGCATGAGATTTTATGTGAGGTCCCACTATGTGTGCCAAAATGTATCTCCAAGAATCTAAAAAGAACCATTAGGGTTCAACAAGGGGTACATGGGGTACTTAGGCAAACACCTATAAGGATAAAAGGCTTAGAGACACTATGGGATACAAATGATTTATAAAATATATAATTTGATGTCTTACACCAAGATATATAAAAAATCCTAAACTAAGTTAGGTCTAGTATGATGAAGCACACAAAGGATTCAAGTATCTCTAATGGGTATAACCATAGTAAAGTGATCAGTTGAAACAAGAAATCTACTTGCATACAAATTATGGAAATGACAATGTTGAATTGAGAGACCTATCAAATGATGTATAAGATTAAGAGAGAGGCACTTTTAAGCCAAATGAAAGACATTTCAAGAATCAAATATGTTTTCAATCAAGGATGAAAAATAATTCCTAATCTAAGCCTAAGCTAATTCTTCATTTTCAACATTATTACTTCCTAATAATGCAACTTTTTAGTTTAGTAAAGAGGAGATTATTTATGCAAATGTATAGAATGTTTTAAGCAACTAAGATTCTACTATGTAATGAGATATATTTCATAAGAAATAATATCATGTAATGGAATACATTTTCAAACAATGAAAGATGTTCTAACTACATGCAAATGCAAAATCTTTAAAAACTACCCTAGATAATTCTCTAAACAAACTAAATTACTAAAACAATGAAAGCCTAGCTAATACAATACTACAAACAAATGGGAATTTAAATTTGTATAATAAAGTGAACTCATATCAAGCTCACAAATATTTTGTAAATATTTTACATGTTGACACCTAAAACTGGCCACCAATGGCCTTCAATTAGACTACAGACTGATTCATACCAACCATTGCAAATTAAGCATAGGAATCACTGAACATCCCAAATTTGATTGTGCATTATTCATCAAAGCTCAAAATCACATTGAGGCATCCCTAATTTGGGTATCCTAATATATACAATTATAACCTCTCATGGATTCATCTCTAAGAATTCTATAACATCACAATAGTCAATTTAGCCTATAGACCTATTAAGTGGGGCACTTGCACACTTAAATCAAATCTTGGAAATGCTACAAAGTCTAAACAAAAATAATTAACAAGATAAAAAAAATTAAATTCCTAGTTTAATTATCCATGTGAAATTAATTAAATTTTAAAAAAATAAATTTTTAAATATGAAATATCCTAGCTTTTCATGATTACCTTTTGTGAGCTGTCAAGCCTTTGCAAATATCTCAAAATATCTAACCCATGCCTATTTATTACAAATCATTAATTTTTGACACCTTTTAAATCTATTAGGGTTAATTGACTCACTTAGTTTAGGTTTTAACCCATTCCATGTTTAAACTACACTTTAACTCACCTTAAGTTGGGGTTAGTTCTTAAGCCTTTAAATACAAGCTTAGACCTCTTCACAAAATGAGCTTGAAAATTATAGAGTTATAATGTTGTTTTTAAATGAGACTCATGAAAATAATGTTATAATTCCAAAATATTAATCCAAGCCACATGCATGAGCCATATCAAGCAAGCCATAGTGATTCCAAGGAGATAAGGAACAAAGAATACTCCATTGCCAAAAACCCTTTGATCACAAACCGAGCAAGCCACAAATAAACCCTTTGGATCTCTCAAAGAAGGTAAAGATTGTCATTATTTGCATTTTAGTTGGGTTTTAAAATGTATTTTGTCCATTATTCTCCCCCTAAGATCTATAATTATATATTTTATCATGTTATTGTGTTTATTTTATTATTTTTTTGAAACTAACAGTTGATCTAACCTCCTCTCTATTGTCAAATTCCTTGATCACAAATGGCATGCTTGATAGGATAGTGATTTACCTATGTACCAAAGAGACCAAATTCCAACTCATAAATTTTCAAATGAGTACTTGAATTTATTAAAAATTAAAGTTTTCTCTTTGATTTTCCATATTCTATTTTTTAATTACACTCTTATTTAATAGTGAATCGATGTTGATTCTTTCAAAAATTGATGCCAATCTACTCGGATTGACACTGATCCTTGATTGAAAAAAGGGGATGGTGAGAACGTGTTTTTTTATTTTTTTAAATTTCTCTTGAGATTTGTCAAGTTTGTTTTGTTTTTAAGGGCCTAAATCTCATTTTAGTGACCATTTTATTTCAAGATTTGGTACTATTTCTTGGATTTATACAAATCTTGATAACCATTTTTTTGTAAGAAAATGTATTCTATTTTTTGTCTTTTTGTAGAAAAGAGAGAATAGATGCTAATTCTTATCAATATACATCGATTCATATAGGTTGACATTGATCACTATGTGAATCAATGTTGATTCACTATGTAAAAATACAAAGAAACTTGAGAGTTAATTTTTAAATCTTGTGTTCTTATCCATAAATGTGTTTCAAAGTAGAAGGAAACCATCTATTTTTTTTAGGGTCAAGGAGGGATTAAAACATAAATTTACAAGTTTAAACTCTTGAACTTTTCATTTTGGTGCCTAAAATGAATTACTAAGTCTTGAAAATTTGGTTTTAAGTGCTTAAAAGGAACCTAGGTGATTTGTGTTAAGTAGATTTTTGTGCAATTTATTTCAAACTTTACAAGTTTAAGCCAAGGGGCCAAAGAAATTAATCAAACATTTAATCAGGTTCATAAAATTAACACTCACTTAGATTGAAATTTCTTAAAAGTGTTTATTTTATTACTTTTTTTTTATTTTTACAAAATGAAGAGTGTGTGTATGCTCTCCCCTCATCCCCTATAGGGAATTTGGGTGATCAAAAGTGTATTTTCACTTATAATTTGTGCTTAATATAAGGCATGGATGGAATGTTATCTAGGATCTCCTCAAAACCCACATGGTTTGGGTGATCTAAAAATAACCTCTAATGTTTTTCCACTTATTTTTATCTCATGTAACTTGGCTTGTGAAGTGGAGCTCATAGCTTCTTCATGAGTTCTTTAAAGAAGCTTTGACCTAGGGTTTCATCTCCTGACATTGTTTCAAACCCACTCCATGGTGGGCTATAAAAATTAGGGTATGCATACTATGAGAGCTAGGGCTTTAGTGACTAACCTCTCCTTTCATAATGAAAACTTTTGTCATGTATAATTAACTAGGGGATTCCACTAAGTAGTACATGGATGGAATCAATATGCAAAATAATAGACCCTTGCATAATAAGTTAATCAGTATGAACTCAATTGATGTTATGAATATCTAATGTTAACCATAATTGGGACCATCTATATGGCCACAAATTTAAGTTTTATAAAACTCCAATTTCCATGGAAATATTGTTGATGAAGGGGGACTAGCCTGAAGGTTCATGTCACCATACAATCTCTTAGGAGAAGGGGGTATAAAAACCCTACTACTTTATATGATTTTATTTTTATACTAACACTTAAAATACTCCCAAAGAGCACATATATATACATATTTAAACAATATGATGCAACCTTGTTAGTTTAGGACTTATGACAATTTACTTACTTGTATTTATTATTTTTACTTTATTGCTTGGTATTTGAGTCTAAGAACTTTTGTTTATTTATACCACATCAAAAATGAGTTTTTTGTCCACACTACTTCATTATTTGAGGAGGTGTTATTCCATCCATTTGACACCATGATTTTACCTTAGAATTTTTTTCAAAACTTTTGTGTATGTCACTTGATTGAAATGAGTAGCATTACGCTACCCAAATCAATTCAAGCTCTATGCCTTGGAGTCTTGAAATAAAACATTGATCATACCTTTAGAGAGAGATAACACCATTAGCCTACTCAAATTATTTCATATACTTGTATTATCTTGTGTCTAAGGCTCATGTTTGAAACCAAATGATGTATTCCTTTGTGGTCTTTGTCTAGTATCATTATTCTATTCACCTTTGTCTAGCTTGTTTGCTCAAAAATATTAGTTTTCATAAGTTGAGTTTTTAATTAACCTTGACAAGTTTGAATTCAAAAAAAAAAATTATTTATGTTTATGCCTTGTATAATTAGGGATTATATACTGATGTTTCTCTTTTAGGTTGTATAACTTAGGTTAATTCTTTACCCAAATTCTAAAACTATTTATTTATACCATTATTTGGGAGAAAATAGTCTATCCCCAAGTGCCTTTTGTTTTGTGAATCATGCCAATTTGATCAAGTTCATATATAAAGTTAAGTGCCTAGTCTATGCCAAAATGTTCTAAGTTTGTAAGGTTAAATACTCCTTTGTTTTAAGTCTAGATTTTGATTCCAGGTTTGGCCAAGAGTCCTAGCACATGTCATGTTTGAGTCTAGTTTTTGATGTTGCATTTGGCCAAAAGACCTAACAATCTTTATTTTCCTAGAGTAGACCTATTTGGAACACTTTAAACCTACAGTTTGGTATTTTATTTTTAGGTCATACACTTGACCTTTTCATGTGATAAATTTAACATTAGACATTTGATGTTATACTATTTTTATCAACTCTTTAAATAGACCACTTTTTGAGATATAACTCTATCCCTTTGACCAAGTTATAACAAGTTTGAACCTTTTATCTTTTTAGATATTATTTTTTCAAAGTTTTTATAACTCTAACTCTTTTGTTGTGAAACATTCACCATTGATTCGACCATATCTCACTATACACGTAATGGTGTTATATACAATCTAGGGTATGGAAATGTGGTCACAAAAGAAGATTTTATTCAAGATCCCTATGGAGATGATGTCATTTATGAAGTAGATCCTTATCCACCTTACAAAACTCAAATAGGCAAATAAATCCAAGATCCTTTGGCCTATTATTTGGTCAACATGCCTCCATACTCAGACTAGGACCAAGAATAAATTCCATAATACTTGGCTAGCATACCTTTGGTTACATAACAAGTCCAACAATAACCATACTATGTTACAATGCCATTGGCCTTGACCCTTACTTATTTGATAGTCACTTTATTGTGAACAAATATGAAGTTTTAATTATATCTACAAAGGTAGTGGCTAAGTTTTTGATGGACTTTCCCCATGAAAACTTGCCAAGTTTAGTATAAGGGCCTTACAATATAACTTATAATCAAAACATTGAATAGGCCTCTTTTAGAAATCCTAATGCAATAGTGTTAATATTATATCAAGAACCTCTTATGCTTATCATAGGATAAATCCTCATAGAGGACCACTTTATATAGATGTAGATAAAATACCAAAAATATTTGAACTTAAAATGCAAAATTTAACAACATGACCATGTCAAGTGATCCTCTTATTGAGCTAACTCCTTAAAAAAGAGTATTAATAGAATTAACAAGCTAATAAAATTAGGTTATATACCCATGCAAACAAATAAATTTGGTTTGAAACATTTTCAATACCACCACCATTGAATAAGTATCTTCATCTTCTACGCATAATAATGAGACAACCATAGTGGACAATACACAAGTAATGTCCAATCCAAACCAAAGTGGTGTAAACACAAAAATATCTAGTTAAAAACAAAATGTGCCTTTATTTAACACCATGAGTAGTTCAAAAATTTATGGGGTAGGAACTTATACCCCCAACCTTAAAAGATTACATCTAATACTTAACCAACTGCTTCTTCATGTGCCCAACCTCAAGGATTAAGTAGTCAAGAAATGACTAGTGTTATGCCTCAACAAAATGTAACAAATGTTACTCCAACATAACAGGTGATAAGTAATTTTACATAATAATAGGCACCTTCCAATGTACCCACACAATAGGGGTAAAACATCTTACCACCTAAATAAGAGGAAACCAATGTTCCACCTCACCAGGTAGTAACAAACATACCTCTTTCATCACAAACCAATATGTCATTACAATCATAAATGATGTCTAATTTATAGTGTATAAGTATTGATCAATGAAAAATATTAAACCTTCAAAACATGTCTACTTCTCAACAAGAATTCATGCAACTAAGAGGTTCTAATGTTCCACAAGTACTGATTAGGCAACAATGGCCTTTTTTTCAAAATGTGCCACAAGCTCAACAATAGGGCATTGGTTCACAAGTTCCCCTTAATAAACAAGGTATGACTAGTCAAAATCAAGTCCCTATTTAACCTTATTAGGCACAATATAACATATATTTCCATCTTAGTCACAATTTACCCAAAGCCAAGCCTACTACTTAATCCTAACTAGAATATTACACAACAACACAAGTAATTCCAAAAATCACACCCTAATCTACACATGCATATTCCTAGTTCATTCCTAAACAAAACTAACATTCCATATCAAACCATGCCTCCACTATACCCTAATCAAAATAATCCACTTGTGACCACCTAGCCTCCACCTCAATCCAATGTTCCCACTAGTTTCCTCACACAAGAACTATAAAAATTGAAGAATGCAATTGCCACCATCTAAGATAAGAATCATAACAAATTTTTTAAGTTGGATGACATGCGTTCCTACCATTTCAACATGGAGTATTTATAAATACCATTTCCTCCAGGGTACAAACCACAAAAATTCAAAAAATACAAGGGGAAAGGTGACCCTAAATCCCATTTGATAGAATTATTTGTTGCATGCTAACTAGTTGCCTATAGTGACATATACCTTCTACTATTTTTTTCCAATGAGTCTAGTAGGACAAACATTAGAGTGGTTTCTAAAATTACCAAAGAATTCAATTCTTGATTTTGATGATCTTTCAAAAAAGTTTTTGAAACACTTCTCCTACAATATAAAACATGATATTTCATTGGTAGATTTTATTTAATCCAAATAGAAGGTAGGTGAAAGCTTTACAATTTATTTATACTGATGGAGGGCCCTTACTAGCTGATTTACCGATAGTCTACCAGATAAGCAATTAGCTACTGTGTTTACCAAAAAACTACATAATGAGATATCTTATCATTTAGAACTACAGTTTACACACACTTTTGAGGAAATAATTGACAAATTTTTATTTATTTAAAAATAATTTATTAAAAAAGGTATAATTAAACTTACCTTATCAAACCAAAACCAAAATAATGGCCAAAATCATAACCAAGTCCAAGCACAAGCATCATAACCAACACAGGCCAATAATTATGATAAACCCAAGTAATTTAATTATAATAAGAATTTGTATGGAATGGATTAACGAAGTCAAAACATGTCCAAATGGTGAAAACACTATCTATTTAGCCTACATCACACAAGAAAATTACTCCTAACGAATAACTGATTCAACAAATGCATCAAGTACAATAGCCTAGACCAATACAACAAATGAAACAAACTCTAACTTTGTAAAAACCTCCTTAAAGGAGAAATATGCCTAATCATCATGTCTTTTATAACCTTAGAGAACCAATCAAATTTGTGTTTTGAAATCTCACTACAACTAATTTGATTAACTAGCCTATTATGAATCACTATCCTGAGCGCATTGACTATCCAGACTGGTATATGCTAAATGAATTCTATGATATCATCAGGTTAATGGCCATAATTTGTGTCATTGTGTGAAAATTAAAAATTTGATTTAGAATATGTTGTAAAATGGATAAATAACATTGGATGATGGAGCTTTCCAAATCTAATCAGAACCTTGGTATCTATTAGAATCCCTTTTTGCAAAATAATAATCAGCAATAATAGCAACAACATCCGACACATCAATAAAAATAGTATCAAAATCCATGGTAGAACCAAAAAAATTATCAAAAGAACCAAACAACATCAAATAAATGGACAGAACCAGGGCCAAAATGATGCCAACAACTAATAGACCTACCATGCAATTATACATGACTATAATAATATTGTAGGTCATTTTGTAATAGGTCATGTTAACACAATTTCCATCAATCTAAGACCAAGTACCAATCAAACAAGATCATTTCTAATAAACCAACCCATTTTGGTGATCCTTCCTTGTCCTATGATTGCATACAAGCATATTAGCAAGCATGGATTTCCACTTTTGGTCCTTATATAGATAAATCATTATTATCTCGTGGCCATGAATAAGTGTACTAGAAATCAAAACTTATCCTATCTAGTCCCCCTTTACAATCATTTGTTAGTAATAATGGTCATGTATCTAATCTTGATTGTCTAATCACAACTCAGTGGTTGAAGATTACCATACCAAGCCCACAACCATTTTCCACTTCACCCATCCAACCAACCATTCTAGAACAATCCATTACCACTATGCAAGACAAGAAATTTGATATTATGGAATAATTACATAAGATGCCTACATAAATATTAATTTTGGATTTGTTGCATATGTATAAAATCCATAAAAACATATTGATAGAGTTTCTTGGTCAATCCTAAGTTCTTATTGACATATCTCCACACAAATTTCAATATTTTGTTGGACACCTAACTCCAAGCCAATAATTAACCTTTGACCAAAGTGATATGTCATCCCTTGGCCCTTTACATAACAATCCATTGTACATCAATGTTGTCATAATATGGCACAAAATAAAATGTGTCCTCATATAAAATGGATCGGGTCTAAATATTATGTCTCTAAAGCTCATCATGCTCTTTGGGTACACCATGACTAATCTATAGCTTAAAATAATCACCATCAAAGCCTATGGCAATGAAGAATGAGAATCACAAAGCAATATCATCTTTTCAGTTATCATTGGTCCCTTGACTCATGATATATTATGCCATGTGTTAGACCTTGATCTATCATATAATATGATTTTGAGTAGACTTTGGATACATGAGATTTTTGCAATCCCATTAATATTGTACCAATGTATCAAGTTCTCCCATTCAAGCATGAAGATCACCATTCATATAGATTTGTGACCATATAAATATTACAAGCATTTAGAGGTCAAGTACCAAAGTTACAACTACTATTTTGAATTAAATATAATTACTAAGAAGGACAAGGAAAAAGAAATACTTATTGATTCACTAGAGGCCATCTGCATTAACCCTAATACCCTTGATTCACTTTCCCATATGCCACCTCCTAAAATATCTAATCATTATACCATCTTGGATAATATCCAAGGATAATATTATACCCTTGATATATTCTATATTTTTAAAATTCCACAAAACCCGATGTCCTTTGGAAGACAAAAAGCCAAAATACCTTGCATGGAATGATAAAGAAAGTGTAAAGGAAAACTGTATAGTCTAACACCTATCATTTTCATATCAACAACTAGCCAAGAATAGGACTCAGTTGAAGATTATGAATCATGGTTGTATAATGAAAAATTGATCGATTGTTATATAATTTCCAAGTATCCTATTTCAAAAAAATCAAGGAAAAACATGCATATGAAGGAGGAGGCCTAAGGCTAAATCAACAAGGCCCACTCAGGCCAATTTATACCACTCAATATAAATGAACCTATGGAATCAAATTTAAACCACTTGGGGGTGACCCCACATATCTTATTTGAGTTTCATCACCAATGACTAGTGATAATGATGACAACAATGAAATAGAGTCTGATCATAGCCTTTTCGATGAACTAACTAATATTAATTTATTTGATACCAATGAGGATTTTTCCCTTTGACTAGTCATTTTCCATAACGTAATTCCATTATATTTCCTTAATTGATAGACTAGGACCAACAAGAATCAATAGTGTTATTTGATGTGTTTTAGAATGATGTGTCCTTTTACGATTTCCTTAGCCTCAGGGACAATGTTCTATTGGAAGATCATAAAGAAGGGTTCTCAATCAAGTTGGATCCTAAAGCCTATTTTGAAGAATGGGTAAATACCTTTAGCCATAAATAATTAAATAAAATATTGAGGTCCCAAAGTGAAAACCTATTTGAGGCACTTTTGGACTAGGGAAATAGTAAAGAAAAGGTCAGTTTAGTGGTGAAAAATTGTTTCAGGCATCATTAGATGAGGGTGTTCAACCTTCCTCAAACATAGCTCAAGAGAACACCAATGATAAAATTTTCTATGGGTTCAAGTTTAGTCTTGAATAATAATAGGATTTTGAGTGAATCATCCAAGAGTTTCCTAAAGTATTTGTCATGTGTCCATCCACACCATTGGGTGATTTTGATTCATCATGCCTAAGAAAACTTGAAGAACTAGTCCTAACTGAGGACTCTACCATTGCAGGATAATTTAAATCTTTTCCAACCATTCTTGAAGATGGTTTGACCCTTCTTGTTGAGTACACTACATAAGTTAATATTGGGACTCTAGATGACCCAAAATGGATCAAATTAGGCATGTCCCTTACTGAGGAGGAATGTGAAGTCTTTACAGCCCTGTTGTGGGAATTTGTTGATATATTTGCATGGGCATACTCTAACATGCTTGGTTTAAACCCTACCTTGGTTTTACATCAACTTATGGTAAATACTAATGCCAAACTTGTGAAACAAAAATTATGAAAGATGCATCCTTATATTGCTATATTAGTTAAGAAATATTTTTAAAAAATCTTGGAAGTGAGATGTATTAGGCCAATAAACTACTCAGAGTGGATGTCCAATGTGATGCCAGTTAGAAAAAAGCTAGAAACAATCATAATTATAATTATTTCAAAGACATAAACAAGCCTTTCCCTAAGGATTACTTTCCTTTACCAGAAATTGACATGATTATCGACTCCATAATAGGCTATGAAATGCTTTCACTGATGGATGGATTTTTAGGGTACAACCATAGCCAAATCACACTAGAAGACCAACATAAAATAGCATTCACCAATCTATGGGGAACATTCTATTTTCAAGTTATGTCATTTTGTCTCAAAATCATAGGGGCCACAACCATCATTTTTCATGATATGATGCATGATATTATTGAAGACTATGTTAATGACATATTAGGAAAATCAAAGACTACAAATGATCATCTAGCATAACTAAGGAGGATATTTGAGAGACTACATGAATAGAAAGTTAGACTCAACCCTGAGAAGTGTTTTTTTGGAGTTACTTTAGGTAAATTTCTTGGCTTCATTATGTCTCATCAAGGCATTAAAGTTGATCCAGCCAAAGTATGATCCATATCTCAAATGCCACCATCGACAAATATGAAGCAACTCCATAGTTCATAGGGAAAAATACAATCTATCAGATGCTTCATTTCTTATATGGATGACAAGTTCCATCCCCTTACATATCTAGTAAATAAAGGGGTAAAATTGCATTGGGATGATGAATGCTATAAAAATGTTAAATAATTGAAGAACTATCTTATAAATTCATTAGTTTTATTTCCACCAATATTGGGTAAAGCATTCCTACTATACTATTTAGCTACTGACAAAGCCTTAGGGGCACTTCTATATCAACATGATGATAATGGAAAGGAACATTGCATGTAATATTTAAGCCATACACTGGTAGCATATGAGCATAATTATATGCCCATGGAAAAATCATATCTAGTTATGGTCTTTATAGCTTATAAACTATGATATTACATGTTAAACAACAAAACCATGGTCATATTCAAAGTAGATCTGCTCAAGTATCTACTATCCAAAATAAATTTACATGGTTAGATTACTAAATTGGTCATGATTCTTAGTAAATTTGAGATAGAATCTGTTAACTAAAAAGTAATTAAGGAGCAAGTTAATACCATTCAGCTTGCTAAAGCATCACTTGTAGATACAAAGTTACTAACAATCCAATTCCTAGATGAATCCATTATGACCATCATTGAAACACCTCTTGAAGAGTAGCACTAGAAGCTATATTTTGATGGATCATCCATAGCACACGGAACAAGGATAGGTATTTTATTTATTGCACCATAAGGGGATCTAATCCCTAAATAATTTTAAATTAGCTTTCCTTGTACCAACCACATGGTGAAATATGAAGTGATTATTTTAGGACTTTGATAGGTATTACAATGGAACATACAACATCTAAAGGTTTATGGTGATTCTTAATTAATCATCAATCAAGTTAAAGATCATTTTTAGACCAAGGATGACAAGTTGGTACCATATAAGGCCATGGTCGACACTCAAACACTAGATTGTTGATGTAAGGTTCGAACATATCCCAAAGACTAGTAATAGAATAATAGATGCCATGGCCACCATTGGATAATTGATTCATCATATGAATATGGCCAAAGAATACCAATTTCTCATTGAAAATTTGATAGCACCAACTCATGAACCTTCAATATTTGTAATGATCTATGATATTATTGGTCCTAAATCTATTTGTTATTCAGACCTTTACACCTATATTCATGATCAAATTATGCCACCAAACCTATCCCATAAATAATTTAAAGCCTTTGTCCACCATGTTGCACATTATACCTTACTCAAACTAACCCTATGCCACTGTAGTTTAGATGGAACTCTACTTCATTATTTAAATTTGAGAGAATCTATATTAGCATTACAAGATGTTCATGAATGAGTATGTGGAACCCACACAAGCAGGGCTATCCTATCCAAAAAAATCTTGAGTACTAGGTATTATTAGATAATGATGGATGTAAATGCAACTACATATATTAAAAATTAAAACAAATTTTAAAGGCATGCCAATCTAATTCATGCCCCAACCAAGACCCTAAAACTAATGCTTACACCATGGCCATTTGTTACATGGGGCCTCAACCTCATTAGGAAGATAAACCCCACCTCATTTGATGGCCATAAATACATCCTTACCACCACTAAATATTTTACTAAGTGGGTTGAACTAATACCCCTCACTTATGTGATTGGAAAGTAGATTTATAAATTTATCTTTAACCATCTCATTTACCACTATGGTATCCACTTTGACATTATATATGATAATGACAGTTCATTCAAAAATAAGAATGTTAAATTGCTATGTGCTGAATAGAAGATTAATAAACATTGTTCTATGAAATATTACCCACAAGGTAATGGCCAGTTAAGGAATCTAAAAAAACCATTTTAAATATCCTTAAAAGTATTTTCAATGATGTTGGCCATGATTGGTACCTTCAAATATTTCTTTCCCTCTGGGAATACGACACTAATCACTATACTTTAATAGGAGCCACTCCCTGTTGACTTATTTATGGCACTAAAGCCATTATTCCCTTTGAGGTTGAGTTACCTTCTTTGTGTATCTCTTTGAATCATGTCTTAGATGATGAAGACTATTTAGTAGCTCACCTACAAGAGATAGATATACTTGATGAGAAACATTTGGCTGTAGTAAATAATTTCCAAAAATTCTTGAATCAACTCTGTGGACACTACAATCAGTGAATGAAACATAGAGCATTTGAGCTTGGTGATCTTGTTCTTAAAGAAAACCAAAAGAATACCATAGTCAAGAAGAACTACAAAGGCAATTTCAAACCTAACTATATAGGTCATTTCATCATTATTAAAAACTATGGTGCTAGAGTATAAAGGCTTGTTAAACCAAATGAGGATGAACTTGATGAGTGAATAAATAGTTTACACCTCAAGCATTAGTTTGATTGAGTGATTGGGTGTATTGTCTATGAGGACCATTTTAGCCATATCATAATATCAAATTTATTATTTTTGCCATACCATTGTATCACTTTGACCATTCCACCATTCCATTTTACCATATCTTTTCTATTAGCTGAGTTGTTTTCATCCTCCCTACCCAGCTCATTTGACCTTGGTTTCATTCTATTGGTGTGATAACCACTTTCAACATGAAGAATTAGATCATGTTTTAGTAGTTGTTTTAGTATTCTAGATAGATGCCATAATTTTGATCAGTATTATAATGGTTTGGTAGTTGGATCCCTCATTTCTTATTTTGTTCTCTACCAATTATGGTTTATTATAACTGCCTTTTGGCAAATTAGTGTCTCACCATAATGCTTCTAATTATAACCACTTATGGGAAAATTAGTATAATTGAACTATGTTATTGTATCCTAGTCATAACTACATATGGGCAAACTAGGGGCAACACTTATTTATCATTCCTTAAAGTACCACTTCAACATATCTGTTTTGTATTATGCCATTTTATCAACTTTCTTATTTTTTTTGAATTAGTTGTTATACTAGTCAGATTACTCAACTTTAATGTGGAAATATAATGACTTGAGGTCCCATCTTGGGAATACATAAATAGTGCTTGATTCATGTTGAAGTTAGCTCAGTCACCCTTTACCATGCTCTTACCATTTTATAAGCAATTTTAAGTTTGAACGCTATCACCATTTTGCAATCTTAGACCATTTAGTATCTCATCATTCTCTATAAAGTTGAGATACATAAAAAATTCTAAAAACATTTATAAAATCACTTTAGAAAATCCAAAACCATTGACCACTTCTTTGCCTTAAGGATTCTAAGAATCCTTACTATGTCACAAGAAACTACTTGTAATTTAGTTTCCCTATCCTTTTTCACATTTTATCCCACACTCCTGCTATTTTGAAACTTCATTGCCATATTATTATATAAAATATATCATGTTTTCTTTCTCATCATGTTTTTTTCTATCCCATTTCTATGGAGAACTACATTTGGCTTAAAGTTTTCATTGGATATTACATCCATGAAATTATGTAGGCAACATCCACTTGCCTAGTGCATCTTGAGGTCAACCTGGCCACCCCCTTCCTTTCTTCTATTCCTCCCCTTTTTATTTGTTTTTGTTGTTGTCTCATTATCTACGGGAAATGTTAGCTATCTTATTTGTGTCATGTTTTTTGTATTAACATTATGATTAACCATTTTTTGTTTTTATTTAATTTCATTTTTCTTTGTTTGTTTTATTTTATTATTTATTTTTATTGGTGTTTTATTTGTTTGTTTGTTTTTTTCCTATTTATTTGCCTTCTTGTTGTGCCTTGATTCAGTCTATGTACATTGATTATGTGATTCCTTACACATTATTTTTGAATCCATACATATTCATATGTTAGCATTATCATCATGGTAATTATCATTAGTGCATCATTTTCCATTAAGTATTAGATTGTGTGTTATTCCATATGCATATTTAGTCTAAGCCTTCATGGTCTTCTATCTTGATGCCTACCATCACATGCTACTACAAAAATTAGCTTGGAGAGTATACATGGAAATGTAGCAATGCTATATCTCATTGGCACCAGAAACATTTCCGATCTAATCTAAATCATATCCCACATAGATTAATTAAATAATGAAATAATTTTATCCCTTGATAGTTGGGATGAGATTCTCCCTATTAGCAGGTTGTCCAAACTCATCTTTATCCTCTATACCAATTTTCCATCGTCATGTTTTCCACTATTGAGATACGAATGATTATAACAACCTTTGGGTAAATCATTGTATACCATCCCACATGCATTACCAATGATTCTAACTACCTTTGGGTAAATCATTATGTTTCAATTCATTTGAAGGTTGATGATTATAATTACTTTTGGGAAAATGATTCTCTTTATTCTACACTATTGGGGCATGTTTTTATTGTGATAATTTTTATAACCACCTTTGGGAAAACCATTATCTCTATCCACCCAACTGGGGCATGTTTTTATCCTACTAGTGATTATAACACCCTATGGGCAAATCATTATTTTCCTTTTTGATGATTATAACTACCTTTGGGAAAATCATTGCCTTTTTTTATCCCATGTATGCCAATGATTATAATTGCCTATGGGCAAATCATCCCATTTATCTACCCTAATTGAGGCAAATCCATATGCCATTCATTATAACTACCTTTAGTTAAATCAATCTCTTCCAACCCATTTCATCTTTTTAACCCATTCGTCCTTTTAAGGGATTAATTACTGAGCCCTTTTCTAATTAATCCCTTGAGGGGGCACCTAAAATTAATCTATTGTCATTAAAGGCATACCTGACCTTTTCATTATTTAAGAATATATTACTATGCTTACATCTTGTAATGCCTTTCCAAATAGGGGAAAACTATAGACACCTAAAACTAGCCACCATTGGCCTTTAACTGGACTTTAGATTGATTCTTATCAACCATTGCAAATTAAACTTAAGAATCACAAAATGCCCCAAATTTT
This sequence comes from Torreya grandis, assembly GCA_037957365.1. NCBI lineage: Eukaryota > Viridiplantae > Streptophyta > Pinopsida > Cupressales > Taxaceae > Torreya > Torreya grandis. Next base: position 63,144 of record JARHVA010006312.1, read on the forward strand.
TTTGTGCATCATTCATCAAAACTTAGAATCAAATTGAGGCATCCCTTATTTGTGTATCCTATCATATGCAATCATAACCTCTCAAGGATTCATCTCTAGGCATCATGTAGCATCACAACAATCAATTTATCCTATAGACCTATTAAGTGGGGTACTTGCACACTTAAATCAAATCTTGGAAATGCTAAAAATCCTAAGAATAATTAATTAACAAGTTAAACCAAATTAAATTCCTAGTTGAATTATGAATGTGCAATTAATTAAATTAAAAAAAGGAAATTTTAAAATATGGAATATCCTAGCTTTTCATTATTACCTTTTGTGAGTTGTCAAGCCTTTGTAAATATCTCACCCATGCATATTCATTGTAAATAATTATCTTTTTACACATTTTAACTCTACTAGGGTTAATTGACTTTCTTAGGTTATGTTTGAACCCATTCCATGTTTAAACTACACTTTAACTCATCTTAGATTGGGGTTAGTTCCTAAGCCTATAAATACAAGCCTAGACCTCTTCACAAAATGAGCCGAAAAATTGTAGAGTTATAATGTAGGTTTATGCATGAGACTACTGAAAATAATGTTATAATGCCAAAATATTGAGCCAAGCCACAAGCATGAGCCATAATGATGCAAAGGAGAGAAGGAGAAAAGAATACTCCATTTACAAAGACCCTTTGAGCACAAACTGATCAAACCATGAGCAAATACTTTGGATCTCTCAAGGAAGGTAAAGATTATTATTATTTTCATTTTAGTTGGGGTTTCAATTTTATTTTATCCATTATGATCCCCCTAAGATTTAAGCTTAGATATTTTATCATGTTAGTGTGTTTATTTCATTATTTTTGTGAAACTAACACTTGATCTAACCTCCTCTATTTTTTCAAATTCCTTGATCACACTAAAAATTAGGAATCTAAACTAGGAAGAAATGAAGGAGGAATACCAAGCTTTATGTGGGTTGAGTCCAAACCAAGAGCCAATAACAATGGAGAAGGTGAAGGAGAAGCTTTAAAATGTGAGAGAGCCAATGTGTAAATCACAAAAATATGTGTAATGGAGATTGAGGGGAGTAAGCAACAAGACTCAAGAGCATTGTAGAGAGCAAGATAAACCACCAAAATAAGTTGTAGAGCAAAAGGGCATCCTTTGTCACAATGAAATTTCAAGGATGCCAAGAATGAACCAAGTGATATTCAAGAAGGAACAAGAGCTTAGAGAGAGATGATCAAGAGAAGAGATTAGATAAAATAGCATGAAAGAGAGGGAAAAAAGAGTGATAAGTAGTCATATATGGAAAACTTATTCTGTCAAAAGCTAAAAACTACCTATTTCTAACTATTGGGACCAAACACGGCCCTTTTTCTGATGTTCTACCTGGGTTGTGGCCTAGGTCATGGATTTGGTGAAGTAAACATGTGACCTAGGCTACTATTTTTCCCCATAAGCTATGGATTGGGTCAAAACCCCATTTTGGGTGGTCAGTAGCCTTTTAGAAGGGCCTTAGGAGGCATCTAAAAGACTTGTCAGTGAGTGAAATGGTTAATAAGGTGCCAAAGATGTGTAGAGGATATATATATGATGCAAAAGTGTCCATGAAAGTGACAAATGTCTTCAATCAAGATAACTAGGGTTAGTAATCTTCATGTGAGCTGATGTGTAATCATATAGAGTAGGGTCACAAGAAGTATAATTACATAATCTAGCTACACTGAAGGAAAACTATTAAAGAACACATTTCATATCATTTAATTGTATAAATTATATGATTAAGTTATTTCTTATCCATATATTTCCATTAGATGCATTTCACCCATGCATTCATACAAATTAATATTTTTGCATTTTGAGTGTGATAATCACACCTGCGCATTCCTCAAAAGTTAACCCTCCATGTCTTAGACACCTCATTTTTTATCACATTTTATTATATTTAGGATGAAACATTATTACATCAATTCTATACCCTAGACACCTCATTTTTAATCATGGTTGCATGTTATTATATTATGGCTACATCATTTGTTTCCTTTGGGGTAATAGTACCCATATATTTTCCACGAGCTTAAATGACCCTATCTTACATATATGGAGACTACTACACCCATATGTATATTTATCCTACATTAATCATATAAGGTTGGGCTCACATACATCATGTTCTTTTAAAATTATACATATTTAGGTTACCATATACATACATTGGATATTTTTATTACCATATCTTGTCCATACTATGGCATCTACTTTATCTAGTTTAAAAGATGCTATCAAGGCATCTGCATTTTAGCTCCATCCTTATTCCCTTTAATATAACATTTTATCATATGATTATTATGTATATAAATTATATTTAAATAATTAAATATATTATATATGGTTACATAAGACCATATTATGTGTCTCTCCTACTGTGTACACTGGAGTATTGCATCTACTATCACTTTTTATTACATCCTCATGTGGATTACATATTCCTATAAAACATCACATGATGATATGTTTGTATACATTATTAACAATGTGATTTAACTTATTAAAATTCATAATCTTACATAAATGATAACACATGATATGAATGACTCTTTATTTTTAGATTATTTATTTTTAAGAACATGTGCACTCTTTACTTCAAAAGGGGGACATCTATCAGGTTATTTTATCACCAATTATTTTTTTGGTATTTACATATTTATATTATGGGAATATCAATTACCAATACAAAATAAGAGAAACTAAGAGATGAAAGAGATAAAAATATTCAAAAATGTATACATGATCAATAATTAGAGTTTAATCTTTTATTTTTTAATTCATATATTTTATTTATAGTGTTTAGTTTCAATACCATATTTCTTAGGAGTGAAAATTATAGGATTGGATGCAAATATCTCTAGATCAAGAGAATGCACAGGTTTATGATAGGCACTAGTCAAGCATATACACAACACAATAGTTGCAAAAAAATTAAATCACATACACTATAATATTAGATAAACAAGATAAGAGCCTAAACTAATCTTCTATACAACAATAGCTCACCAAGAGATATGTGAAAATAGGAGTACATAAATAACTCCCCTAATAAATGTGGTCAAATATACAATAATAAAAGATTAACTCCCATATGTAAAATAACCAATCAAAGGAATTACTTCCTATTCATCTAGTCAAAATGTAATTCCAAGTACACCAAAGTAAGTTTATCCACAAAAGTAGGAAAACTCTAAGTGAGGTAAAAAAGTCCCATAATAAATAAATATGTGAAATAAAACCCCTAATTTAATATCCTCCCCATAATCATAGCTTAGTTGGGTAATGTAAAAAAATGGGTCTTGACAACTAGGCATGATCAAGTACTAATCCAAAACTCAGGGGTTTTGTTGAAAGATATTTCAAGAACACAAAAATAACACAATTATCATAATAATGCATTCTCTAAGAAGAGATGTTTTATTGCTCACAAGATTGTAAATATAAACATATGCTTATCTCTGGGAAGAGATGTATACTCCCCTTCTTGAGCTACATCTTTATTTAAACATATTTTGAAGGTAGGAGGAGGATGTGGAAGGTCACCAATCTCAAGGGAGATGAATTGGTTTGACTTCCATGATTTATAACAACACAAAATTTGAGAAATTACTATTTTTATAAAATTTATATTTATAGATAACACTATTAAAATTGAAATTTTGGGCACTTCCATTAGGTTTTTAGGGGTCAAAAACCACCAAGCATAGCTCAAGCCATCTCATTATGTTCTCCTCATTATTATATTTCCAATGGTTTGAATGGGGAGTCAAATGGAGCTATGGTTCAAAAATTATGGCTCTCAAAAGTTTTGTCACCAATTAAGGTAGAACCATCACCCGGATTGTTGCATGAAGTGTTGTCTAGATCAAGTACCCAATACAAAGCAATCTCCCATAAAGTATATAAAATTATAAAACTCATAGGAAAAACTCCCCCATAAAAAAGAGACATAGAATAATTGAAGATATTATAAGGCACTGTGAAGATGATGTTTATGCTAATGTAGACTATACCAAAAGAAGATCTTATAGATGAATGAACTTTCTCTCAGTGAAGGCTTTGGTAAAGATATATGAAACCTACTCTGAAGACTAGAAAAATATCAAGTCAATGACCTAACCATGAATAATCTCTTGAATAAAATGCATGAAAATCTCAATGTGTTTGGTCTACTAGTTCTAAATTGGGTTCCTATATATCTAAATGGTACTCTGGTTATCATAATAGATGATGGTGGGCTACCTAAAAGGAATGCCAAAATTTGATTGAAGCCAAATAGCCTTAGTAGTTACTTTAACATATCCCCTGTACTCTACCTCTATAGATGATATATAAATATCATTTTGTTTCTTGATAGATCAAAAGATAGGAAGAAAACCCAAATAAAATTTGTAACCTAAAGTAGACTTGCAATTATGAGTATCACTAGACCAATCTAAATCTATAAAACCAACCAAGTTAACCTATGTGCCAAATATGTACTAAATACCAAATCTATAAGATCTATAAATGTATTAGATTATTCATTTGGATGATTCTAGTGAAGATAATTGGGATATTATATGAATCATGAAACAATGCCTACACTATATGAAATATTGGGTTTGGTATGAGTCAGATAAATGAGGCTGCCAATAAGCTATTGATACTGAGTGGCATAAAAAAAAAGGTGTATAATAGTCATCGTAAAGTTTAAATATAATAGAAATGGATTTAGAGATAACTTACAATTATCCATGTGAAACTGAGCCAAAATATCAAGAACATACTTGGGATGTGTAAGTAAAATTTTGAATTAGATTGTGAAATATCAATGCTAAAGAAGTAATGTATAAGACCCAACTTTTTTATGTCAAATATATCTTGTAGAGTTATATTCACTACTATAATAGATAATGAGGATCTCTTAGTGATCAAAATATCATCAAAATAAATGACCAGTATCAATAAAGAATAATCCTACCACAAAAAGTATGCATTGGGGTCTGAATGACACCTAGTGAAATCTAAAGTAGGGAGGAAGAAATCCATATTTCTATACCAATCCTGAAGGGTCTATTTGAGGATATAGATGGATTTAATAAATCTAAAAACTAGTGATGAATCTTGAATAAAACTAGGTGGCTTTTCCATGTAGATCTTCTCCTCAAGGTCTCCATGAATAAAGGTCTCTTCACATCCATTTAGTGCACATCCTGACCATGTGTTGCAACTATAGCTAGTATGAGTCAGATCAAAGTGATATTTGAAATAAGAGCAAAGGTGTCTAAGAAATCAATGTAAACTACCTATGAAAAACCCTTGGTGGCTAATCATACCTTTTACTTATTGATTGGACAATCTACTGTAAACTTGATCTGATATATCCACCTACATCAAACCATCTTCCTTCCCTTAGGAAGTGAAGTAAAATCTAAAGTGTGATTTTTGATCAAGGCAAAATATTATTCCTATATATCATTATCCAACTCAATTATGACTAAAGGATCAAAGAATATCTTTGGATCTAAAACTAAGAAAAACATGTGGAGCACTCTTATAATTTGCTTGAGTACATCTGTCATTTACTAGATCCCCTACCCAAGTTCTTGCACTCTGAAGTGTCTTCTTATAGCAAAGGGGACTAGAAATGGGTGAGTCAAGTGATAACTCCTCATCCTCTAAAACATGACTAGAGGTGGATGTAGAAGACTCCTAATCACTTTCCTTTTTGTCAAAACTAGAAGAAGAATAAGAAGGCCCTAGCTCAAGAACCTACTCTAGATGATCTGAGTTAGAAGAAGAATTATTAAGCCTAAGTAAATCCAATAAAATAGAAAAAGTGAACACTTCTCTCTATAAAAAACTCATATGTTGTTGGATGTAGAAGGATTTACCCCTTAACACCATTTGTATAACCCATAAAGATATAAGGCTTGGACTAAGGGTCCATAGATTTGCATATATTATTTAGTATGCATGCCATAGCTAGAGATTTAAAAAACCTAAGGTGATCAACACAAATTTTCCTTCCATGCCAAGATTCAAAGGGGGTTATTCCTTTCAAATCTTTATGAATAAACCTATTCTGAACATAATAAGTACAATTAATGTATTCAACATAATATTGAGGTGCTAAGGACTTAGAGTGAATCATATAACTAGACATCTCTTTTAAGGACCTATTCTTGAATTATGTAACTCTATTATACGAAGGAATATAAGTAATTGTCTACTACAAATCAATCCCCTCTAGTGAAAAACTACTCAAATTTATTTCTGACATATTCACCTCAATTTTTAATTCAAACAACCTTTATGTAATTCTCAAATTATTTCTCAAAAAATGCCTTGAAGTCTTAAAAATATTAAAACACTTCAGATTTTTTATTAAGAAAGTAGAACCATGTGTATCTTGAGAAATCATTAATGAAAGTGTGAATGTACTTAGTCCTTGTAAAAGATAGACTAGAAAAAGGCCCAAATACATCATTTGTACTAACTCTAATGTTTGTGAAGCCCTCTAATTTTCCTTTGTCAAATTTTACTTCAAGATGCTTTCCAAGAGGGAAACCCTCAAAAATACCTTAAAGAATTGGATTTGAGTAAATCCTATGGCCATGTCATTTTTGGTAAGTTATACAAGGTAGCGGTAGTTAAGGTGGCCAAACCGCTCATGCCATAGTTTGTTAACTCCATTTGAATGAGTCAACAATGTTTTAAGAGAAGAATCAAGTGTAAAATGTGAGAAGGTGTATAACTTGGCTTGGTGATTTTCCCTACCCACTACCACTACAAAATCACTATGAAACTCCTTGATGATAATTGAATCTAGTAAAAACTCAACCCTCATGCCTTTGTTGATATGAGTGTTTTGATGTACTGATAGGAGATTGGTTGAAAGAGAAGGGACATTTAGAATAATATTGAATGTTCATCCTTCCACTTCAATAGACTCTCTTTATGCAATAGGTGAATAAGTGTCATCACCCAAATTGATAGAAAACATGCTAGAAGGTTCTAAATAAGTAAAATCAACTAGTGAAGAGCCCATGTGGTGAGAATCACTTGATTCAATAACCCATGACAATGTTGAATCTATAACTGCTACTAAAGCCTTGCCCTATTTTTTCTCTTTCCCCTTCCCTTTTGACTTATTAGAATCTTGGGTAGAATAATTTTACTTGATGGACTCAGGCACACCTATGTTTTTCTTCTCTAGGAGATGAGTTAGGTGACCTATTTGATTCTTCATGCAATTGCTTTCATTTTTCCCAGTTTTATTATAGTATGCACACATAACCTTCTATTTTATAGGTTTGTTATTGGTAGAGTAGGCTTCAATGTTGGTTTTGGTACAGGTTGATTCTTTCTTCTTCTCTTGATCCGTAGTATTCTTCTCATTCGCTTTGATTGAAGTCTTTTCTTTCCCATTATCAACTATTAGGGATTGAGGATTTTTGGAATTCAATGTGCCCATATAGATCAACTTATCTTACTCTCTGGATAAGTCAACAATGAAATCATCTAAAGAAGGCATTTTCCATGTAGTGCCCAAAGCAATTTTAGTGGCATGGAAAGTAGAGACACAGATTAAATATTTAGGACCCAATTTAGAGAGTATAGAAAGATCAAGTTGATCATATTTTAACTTTATCCCACATTATTTCAACTAAAATCTCAAGGACTTGAATTTAATGAATAAATTATAAAGGGTGTCAAAGTTTCAAGGACTTAAGCTAATTAGTTCATTCTCAAGATTATGACCTCTCATCACATCTTGCTCCCCAAATAGTTTACCCAGAATGGTCCATACATCATGAGGTGATTTGGCAAGCTCTAAGTGAAATAAGAGATCAGGTGATACAAAAAAACATAATAGACCATAGGCTTCATCACTATAGTTATAGCACTTAACTATCTATGAATTTATGTTAGGTTTAGTTTCATCACCCATGGTTATCTTATACAAACCCTTACTCCTTAGAATGAATGTCATATAGATTTTCCTTTTGTGATAGTTAAATGGAATTAGTGGGTTGATTGAACTTGAATCCATTAGTGAATAAATAAATTGTAGTAATAGTGCAAGTTGAAGTTATTGCATAAATGAAAGTGCAAGCAAAATGTAAATAGTGAGCCAAAAAAGCATAGTACACCCCCCTAAAATATAAAATGGTGAAACCCCTAAATGTTACAAATGCATGATCAAAATATGTCAAACTCAGTCGATAGTGCATGTTGAGAAATCAATGTAATGAGTCAAAAGATGAGATTTTACAAACAAAAGAGGATGTCAGACTCAAATGATAATGCATCTAAGGAAGCAAGTATAATGTGAGAAAGTGAAAAAAATTAATAACACTTTCTTTTTAAATATTTCCCATAATATATTTTTAATTAAAAAATAATAATAAATCTCCACTAACAATCCTAAACCTAACTAATCCTCTTACATATTTGTTGTGAATTAAAATAAAAATAGCCTATTTGACCCTGTTTTAAATCAAGCTATTAAAAAAAATGATAATAATATTATGGCAAACTTGAATAGACTTATCTTGTTTTGGAAGAAACTTTCAAGTCTTTGAAACTATAGGAGTATTTTTTACTGCTTGAGGGTTTTAGGGGGGTGGGCTATAGCTTCCCTACTATAGCCTAAGGTTATTTATAGCAAGGACATTAGGTTGAGCCAACCGATTTTGGGTTAGAGGATACATAAATGGTAGTTATAACTGGTCAGCAATGAGATTAGTCTTAATAGGTGAAAAATATATAGCGAAGGGCCATCTATAAGAAATACAAAACCAAGGTTGAACATGCAGAACTAATTAAGGCTAATCAAAGGTTGATACTGAACAAGGGAAACCAGACCTAAGGCTATAAGGAGGCACACAAGTTTTTTTTATGGAAAAGTGCATAAAGGCACACATAACACATAGTCATAAAGAAACCATAGAAACTATGGTAATGGATACTGATTAAAACAAATATTCAAAAAAAATGACTCCATAAAAGATGGAAAAACTTTCATAAATGGATTGTTGAAACTATATTTTATTTGATAATAAAAAAGCTCATGATTTAAAATGCAATTAATGGTAATAAAAACCCAAACAATCAAATACCAGAGTGGTTTGGATACCATATCAGAGTGGATTCCAAGATCTATGGATGAAATGAATGCACATGCTTATGATAGGTACTAGTCAAGCATGTACAAAATATAATAGTCACAAGAATATGAAATCACATAAATGAGAATATTTCATAAAAAATATAAGAGACAAAATCAATATTCCATAGAATAATATCTCACCAAGAAAGATGTACAAATAGGAGTGCATGAGTAACTCCCGTAAAAAGGGTAGTCAAAGAGCCAATAATAGAAGAGTAACTCCCATACCCAAAATAGTTGGTCAAGGGAGTTAATTCATATTCATTTCATTAAAACGTAAATCCAAGTACACATAAACAATATTATCCATGAAAGTAGGAAAAATCCTAGTGAGAGAAAAAATCCCATAATAAATAAATATGGAAAAAATAAAACCCCTACTCTAACAAAAATAGGGTTCATATAGATGAATTTGTTCATTTTCCTATTTTTGATTCATCTAATTATTTTAATTTAATTATATACTAATTAACTTGGACATAAATCTAATTTTATACATTCACATTTTATTTTAGGTACACCAACTTTGTTGTTGATGGTGGGTGGTTACACCCAATCAATAAATTTATATTTCATATGTTCGACAGTGTTTTGGCACAAACATAGGTTATTAAAGTGTCAACTTGAAAAACCTCCAATTTTCTTCCCTCTACAAAATAATACAAGTGTACAAGTTACCTTAGCATCATAAGATACATAAATCTAAGTTAGTAACTTTATCTCTCATATAATTAAAATGCAAATCTGAATATTTATAACTAACAAGGTTGTTTAAATAAATAATAAAAAATATCTTCATTAATCTATATTTGACAATCTCAATTTTATTATGTTCCAAAATAAGTTAATGGTTATTATTACACTTTGTGAAGTAAATGACCAATTCTTACATATGATACCTAATTTCAAAGACTTTGAAAATTACTTGAAAAATAAACCAAACTTTCGTACATATATCAAACCCTCATATTTACAAAAGTCATGCTAACTTAAATTTCAAATATTTTTAAAGTAAATAGGATGAGAAAAAATAATTGTTCCATCTTCAAAAATTTGAATAGTTTATTCAACTATTAGTGAAATAAAAATATTTCAAATAATAATTAGCTGACAAAATAAATTTCACTTATTGATTGCTTACTCATTCATTTATCCAAAATAGAATAGCTCAATTTTGATAAGAATTAATGAGAAAAATATCATAAGAATCTTAATAGATATAAAAATGTGCCAAATTTCATACTAAGATACCATTTAAAGAAATAATTTTTCTTCTATATTTATTTCTCCTTAACCATTGTTCTTATAATAACATAATAGAAAATAAAATTGATAAGATATTTTGTGAATTAAAATTGTCTTAACATAAAATTAATGAAAAATATAATATTTTTGAATACCCTCTAAAACAACAGACTAGGGACTTAAATAAGAAAAGTGTTCTAACCTTAGCACAAATTATCTATTCCAAAATTTCACTATCTAAGCCACTGAGATCTAGAAACTAAAATTTAAAGACTCTCCTAATAATAAATTATTAACTATCAAAGTACTAAATTTCTTAGAACATTATTTAATATAAGCCTCATCGACCAATCAAAATTTACCAAGTATTTTATTAACTTCCACAAGGCCCATTTTAATGTCAAAAATTGTATATGCAACTTCTCTATTAACATACACACACGTTCTACTTTCTAAGTGTGGAAAATGACATAAGATTTTATCAAATGATATTACATTATTTTCTAGGTGGTTATTACAGACATGACAATATTCAATACCTTATTGATGATGACTTTCAAATTTATTAGGAAACACATTTTACTTATTTGTTCTATAGGGCAGGGATAAGAAATAGATAAAATAAGTATTAGGTTTTATTAGTAATAGACTCCAATGTATTTAAATTTTCTTCATATTTTACAACTATCAAATTTAATCACTATTAACAATGATTCACAAAGCTAAGAACTATCTCTAAATAATACTAAGTAAATTCCATTGATTTTTTTTGGATTTCCACAATGATGTCAATCATTATTATCACCTTCACCAATATAGTTCTCTTATCTTTCAAATTATTTTCGTTGATTTCATTTGAGATGGGTGTTATTGTAGACTTAGGAAAATTAAAAACAACTGAAACTAAATGGACTCAGTAAGAGAGAATACTTTTCAAATGGATCTTTTTATAATAACTATATTCTATAAATTACCCTTGGCTTATTTTAATTCACGTTCCACTTCTAAAAATCTATTTTTTTACTTCTCATATTCTTTTATCACCTAATCAATAGTTACATCATTTAATGTTGTTGAATGTTTTGAACATAAAGAGAGTAATGGGATTCTTTATTTTGGTCAAATCATAAAAAATCTAAGTATAAGTAGTCATTACCTCTTTTCTTTTTTCTTCAAGTAAGATATTTTATTTTATTATCCTCATGTCTTAACTCTAGCTCATGGATTTGGGGAACAACTAGGTTGTTCATGACTCCTTGGTTCTGAGAATTTGATCTAAATACTCTCTCAGTCACCAATGTGCCAGTTTGGGTTTGGATTCCTAACTTGCCTCTACATTTTTACTTTTATCTAAGAGAGATCAAAAATATATTGGGCACTTTTATTAAACTTAATGCCAAGAGATCATCAGTGGGGTTGTGCACTTTTGCTCATATTTATGTGGAGATAGATCTTAGAAAAGGTTTACCAAATCAAATGCTTATAAAATGTGGAGAACATCAACATTTATAGACATTATATTATGAGAATACTAAATTTTGGTGTTGTAATTACAAACTTACAGGACATCTATAGGTGAACTACACTCAAGCTCATGTTCCACCTTTCAAAAAAAAGGAATGAAGTCAAATCCAAAGAATTGGAACAACACAGAGCAAGAGGAAAGAGTAGAAGGTGAAGTTAATGCAAAGGTATATCAACATACAATAGAGCTAGATAAAAATAAATATAATGGTTCAAAAATTTAGGTGGAAGAATTTGAGCTTATTGTTGTAGATAGGGAAGTAGAACAATTATCCAATTTGAAGACAATATCAAATGAGACTTTGGGTGGGGGAGTAAAGATATCACATCAATTGGAGAATTTAGACTTTAATAAGGATTTGGTGACCCTTTTAACCTCAGATCATTTGATGTTAGAAAATACTCCTAATTATCAAAATATCGACATGCAGTTAGTATTAAGGGAGCCACTTCAAGGGTAGTGGCAAGAGGTTAAAAAAAGAAAGGCAAGAAACGAAAGATTGAAGATTATTTTGGATATATTTCCCATGTTTTCCCTTGGTCCTTTTTGAGATCTTCTTTTTGTTAGGCCTTTGTTGCCTCTCACTCAACTTGGCTTGGGTTTTGTTTTCTTTTGCTTAGGAGGTTCTCCCCTTTATGTTGTTTACTACTGTTAGAGTATCTATTTATCTTATATGTCATTTTTTCTTTTGGAATGTTATTTCATCTACATAATGTAATTTTTAATTTTTATTAATATCAAATTACAAATTTTTTTGGGGAAAAAAACTCTAGCTCAGGTTCTTTATTGATAACCATAACCAGCTTCTCTTGATTTCTACATTTATTAAAATATTTGCCTCTAATCTTGAAAATACTAATATGGCCTAGAGAGGCCTTCAATAATATCCAATTAAGATTAATTTTTTATTGAGTCTATAACTATATTATTAGGGGTAATATCCAATTGGGTTGAATATAATAATGAACTAGATTAACAAACAATAATATAAGGATTTGGAGTAGACACATGGGGTAGAAAAAATGAAACTAAATAATTTTTATTATCAAAAAGGATAAGGGGTGTATGAAATAAAATTTAAACAATAATGGTAAAATAAATAGGGCAATGAAAACATTAGAAACTAAAAAAATTACTTATTTTGGAAAATCTATGAGAATTTGGAATTCATTCAATAAATGATCAACTATGGGACTATTAAAATAACAAAATTTACCATCATGCATAATAAGGGTAATCATTTGTGAAATTTAAGAGATAATAGAGGGAATAACATAAAATTATAGATGAGCTATAGACTTGGAGCTTTCTAACTCATCATTAATTTTATGATTTTGAGCATCCTGACTTTATTCCAACTTAAACATTTATATTTCCTTCAATTTTATTAAATTTATAGTCTTTCCAACCTTATATAATTTAATAATATCTTCTTTAATTTTAACCACATCCATTTAAACATCATTCTCGAGGTGGGGTTGGTGCTTATACCTTAAGTTGAATGGAATTCAAATACTTTTCCACTTTATAGAGAGGATCCCATTGCTATAATTTTTCTTCTCTAAATCATATAGGATGAATTCCTCTCTTCTAATTTTACATGTAATAAAATTTTGAAATATCACATCACCTAGGGACATAGGCATTTTTGGTATCATTGTCCGAATCTTATGTTTGAAAATATAAATAACACTCCTATAAAAGTCATAGGAAATTTACATGATAAAAATATGGCTGGGTACAAATATGGGCATGACTTGAGGAGGTTGAAGATATCCATTTATCTTGATTATTTTTCTATCTTAAAATTAAAACAAAAGTCCACATATTTATAAATTTTCCTCATAATGGTAGAAATCCTAAGGCACTTAGAGTTTTGGATGGCTTCATGAATGGTGGTAATAAATTCATTATATTTTTTTGAATAATATAGGTAGTGAAAATGGTTATAAATATCATAAAATAACATGAATATGATTCTTATCTATAGGGGATCAAGGAAAGAAGAGGCCCATACTAAATAATAGTGTTTAACACATAAACTAGACTAAATATGAATCCATGAGAAAAAATTTCCCTTTATTTCATTCTCTAAATTTTTAATAAGATAGAATGAAATTAACTCACCCAAATTAGCATGGTTTCTCTCCTTAAGCAATCTATGGAGCAACATAATCAAAACAACATCAACATGTTTTTTCTAGTCTCTTTTGAATAATATGTTTAATAAAATCATGGCCTTCTTGATAGTTATTTTGAAGAGCCACACAAATTAGGAAATGTCTTGTTTATTCTTCCAATAATTGGGATTACCTTTCCATTTATTCAATACAACATAAATTTTGTGTCCCTTTTACCAATTAGAAACCCATTATTTTGAATGAAGAATAATGGTCTATTATTATCGACATTTGGTGAATGGAAAACCCTATGGTGTCTACAATGACTATCCTACTTGGGGAAAAAATGATTCCATCCTTTATTTCACAAACATGATAAATATATAGAATGAACTCCTCTAGGGAAACACTTTAGGCTTCATAGTTTCCTTATGTAAATATGAGGTCCTAATTCTCATGTTTATTATTGTTCTTCATCAAGGTCATTAATATATTTGAAGTTTTTGAATAAATAAATCATTATAATTTTATTAGTTTCGCATGTTTGGTATGAAAACAATATCTCTTAAATTTCTTCCATTGGTTAAGGTTGATTTTTATGTTTCCATTTTTTAACAAGAGATCCAACATTATAATATAGAGGTCGCTATGTAAAATCTTGCTTGTGCACTGCATTATATTTGATCATGCAACCTACAATGTGCATTTGAAAAAAAGGGTTGATTTTAAATGTTCATTTAAGTCATAGCACTTTATTAGATAACATAGTTAAAGTCTAGATTGCTTCATCTCAATTACCTTTCATTTCACGTAAGTAAATATCAAATAATCAAATTAATAAATAAATTAAAAATAATAAATGTTGGAATAAAATGAATGAAAAGGATTTGGAGTTTAATATATTCTTTTACATAAATGGATTTTCACATATTTTTGAAAAGGATGGAAACCAAAAACATAGACCCAAAGGCTCTCATGGGTTCTAAGTTAATGGGATAAGAACATTTGTTCATCATCCATCCAATATGTATTGCTTAATTGCATTGTCATTGTTGGAAAATAATTATCATAAGGGATAATAAGGTGGGAGGTCACCATGTGGATTTTTACCATTTCAAGGAGGATATCTTAAACATTACCCAAGGTACATCAAGTATCAATAACCATCTGGGCTCTGAGATGTAGAACTATAATAGCGAAATGATTAAAAAGGAAATAAAATAAAATAAAGTATAAAGTCCCACAAAAATTGATAAAATAAAAATGAAATTGAGAATTAAATGAGTAAAACTGAAATTTGATACCCATTTATATTTTTAATAAATCCTCCTTATTGTAGAACACAGGGATTTATAAAAAATGGAACTCAATTTTTTTTTATAAAATTAGACTAGGTTTTGTTTTCATTCTAAAAATGGGTTTATTGTTGAATATTTATATTTTAAATCCTAATATAGTTTATGTTATATTTATGGTTCAAAAGCAGTGGCCCCAAGTTTTTTGGGGATAAATTGGGTTAGTTGGTGATACTGCATAGTTGATCCAACAAGTAGTGTTAAAGTACTTATTTTTCATTTCATTTTTACTTTAATAGGTGCACACATAAGAACATCAAAGTGAGGAATTATATAGACACCTAACTTTTGTATAAAGTTTATTATTGTAAAATTTTAGTGTAGTTTTATCTATATGGGTCTTTTATTCCATATTAGGTACTTAGTAGCACATTCTTGTGTGATTTCATCTCTCTAATTGGTGTTTAATTTTATTTATTCATTTTTTATTGTGTACTTATCCTTTTCTTATGATCAATATCTAATTAGTGTTTTTTATGTGTTTGGATTCATCCAATGTTTCTTCTATTTTTTGTGTATGGATCATAATATAGGGTTCACTAATTATGACCTAGACATAATTATTTATCTATCAATTACATCCCTTTTTCCTTTTTGGGCCCATTTGGGACATCTTTATAATTTATTGATGTGTGGACATATGATTTTTTATTTTCACTCTTTTCTTGCATCAAATTACATGCCAATTAGTAATTAATTCTAATTTTATAAGTTTATATTACATCAAAAATGCTAAGAAATATAAATTACAAATGTACAAGAAGTAAAAAATGAGTATCAATGTATTCTATAAGCATTAAGTGAAATACCAAGATTTTATTTCTAATTTTCAAGGATTGTATTAAATATAAGGACTTATATTTTTGAATATTTATACTAAAATAAGGTCTATGAGAGGTTTATTTAGTTTCATTTGATTATATGGGGAGAGGAGGTGAAGTGATTTATCTTACTTGGTTTGGGACACTCATAAGCACTAAAACTACATTTTTTAATTTTGTATGAGTAAAGGTGTGGGTTTTGAAAGGTTCCAAAACATTTTACAATGGATAATAAAGATATTATAATTCTATCTCACATGGATCACCTTGACTAGTGGCACACACAATGTCATGGATCCATTAAGAGACTATGGTCCCTTAGGATATCTTCTACAAAACATTAGAAAAATCTCATCATAAAATAAAATAAAATACAACAAGAGGAAAATTTATCCAAAATGTCCACAAAAATCAACCAAACATTACAACTCACTTGAAACATCAAACTAGCTCTCCATAAGATTTATCTTATGGTCCCTTGAGCTTCACATAATTATTATTAACTAGACCTCAAAATTGGAAGGGTATGTGATCCAGAGTTCATTATAGAAAAAGTTTTCAAATAATGATGAAACCAATTTCACAGCGTAGATCTCATCGAGAGCTTTCTGACACATTTTGTGGTTCAAAAAATGGAGTCTGGATGTTCAAGATATAGCTAGTTGAAGAAATCTTACGATAGGGGTGTCGAAAGTGACGTGGCATTGTGGAAATATGCCAAGTGGACCAATAGTCATTTGACACATGGAATAATAATTCGATATAAAAAAATGTTGATTTGGTGTTTTTATTCACATGTTATTTGAAATTTTCAAATGTTTACCACTTTGAAAAAGTTGCTAAAGGCCAACTTGCACAAACTGCCATGTCATTCACCACATCGTGCATGGACCAAGTCAAATCGGTGGCCTAAATTGGCACTTAAGTCATGGAATTTTAAATTTTAATGAAATTTACTATTTTAAGCATGGAAAAGATTTAAAATTTGTGCATGTGGGACAAATGCACCCAAGAATAAGTCAAAGCACCTAAAAAGGAGGGAAAGAAGATTTCAAATGCATGCAAGGTGCCTAAAAGAAAGGGTGGCCAGTTTTGAACTCCTAACCTGACACCTAAAAGGTTAATGCATTGACCACTTCATCCATGAAGGTTGAAGTTTTATAAAAGGGATGAAAATCTACTTGAATAGACACAGGAAGCCGACTGTGTATTGGAGATTATAGAGCCGATTATAGTATTTGGTCATTTTGGAGCCCTTAGAGGCCGAATCAGAGATCAGAGTAAACTAAAAAGTTGTTTATAATTTTGATACACTCTGTAAAGTATATTAATTTCCCATTTTGGAGAATTTTTGATGCCATTTTGAGCTATAGAAGTTACCAATTTTGATTTGGAGAAGCCTATGTGTGTGATTCAAGAAGGTGAAGGACATGCTGAGTCAGCCAAGGTCTTTCGAAGATCTAAAACGCTATTTTTAATAGAGATAAATGATATATTTTTCATTTTAATTATATTTTAACTTTCAAATTTGAGCAAAATTAATGGATCGGTTTAATATGAACCTGAGGAAGTAGGAATTTCTGAACCCCGTAAACAATTTATGTGTTTTGATATTTGAATTTAGTTTTGCATTTCATTTTTAGTTAATTTACAGATTATAATTTATATTTTAATTAGAATGAAAAAATTACTCATTTGATCATTTATGGGAAATTGGATAAAATCAAGAATTTGAAAATTTTGACGGTTTCAATGGAAAATTGATGTGATATATCAATTCACCTTTATTTCAGTTTTGAAACATGATATTTAGATCAGATTTAATTCATTCCAACATCTTATAAGTTGAGAAATTTATAATCTATACTTTTAAAAATTTCACATAGAGTTTATTAGTGGAGTTTATGGATCAGTAGGAACCCATAATCTATAATTAAAAACATGAAGTTAAATATTCTATATTATTTCCTGATTAAGATATGACTCCCCATCGAATGGAAAACATCATAAAATAATAGAAATAATATATATATGGATATAAAAACTTATCTTACATCCCACCATTATTACTCTTTAGTCTCTATAGTCCCAAAGTCTCACAACCTAGTCTAAGGGTCAAACAAGAAGCAACATGAACTCCTAAACACTCCCCCATGAGAAATTTGCCTCCTAGACAAAGTAAAATAAGAGCCATAATAGGCCCATAGAGATGAAACATATTAAAAGTATCCAAAGTCTTAGGCCCAACTGAAGACCAAATAAACCATCAATCTCCCAAGCCACACCTCTTAGGGTGAGATGCCAAACACATAAGAGATTGAAAAAAGAACCCTTACTATATAAAACCCATATCACTAGAAAAGACATCTCAGTCCTCTACATTTCTTAATATTATTTATTAAATAGGGACCATGTAACAAGGTAAAAAAAAAATATTATTATGAGATCACCATAACTACCTAAGTTATATAGAAACATAGCTTGAAACTCTAAGCACTTCCTATATAGCACCTAGCCTCATGGCTAAATTAATATGCTAGTCAAAACCAACCCTCATTATATAACTACATTGATAAATTATTCAAAACTTTGTTAAATTTAGTTTCAAACCTAAAGTAGGATTGGCCCACTTGAATGCACATTTATTTTATCTTTTACATTACCAAGCTAGATAAGTTATTTCAAAATAAATAATATTATGACATCTACTTACACCATTTTGTGAATTTTATAAAAGAAACTACTCATAGATTGAATATAAATGACCAACAAAAATCAAACAAAAAAATATATCAGAGGAGATAATCATATCCCAGGGTTCTAATCAACATGAAAGGGATAAAATAGATGGGTGATTTATCCTATGTCCAAAGATAAGGTATGTCAAATTTTTCACCATAACCAAAACATATGTTATCTTTTGGATCTTAGTTTTCATTACCCTAGATCCATATTCCCTACATTTACAAGAACTATCATATCTATATTTTTTGCATTTAGTTATATAACTATGTCCCTTTTTTTTCATTATCATTACTTGTTTATAGTTTCATGGTACTTTTATCTGATTTTGACACTACATCATGTCATATTATTGTTATTAATATATTATATTATATTTATACCACACATTATTTTTAATATGTTTTGCATAGTGTAATCACCCTAGAACCACAATTTTGAACTCACGCACATGCATACACACACACACACACATACACATGTACATGTATGTGTGTGCACATGCGCATGGACGCGGGTGTGAACACACACACTCACACACACATGCACATGTACATGCATGTGCATGAACACACACACACACACACACACACACACATGCACACTCACACACATACACACACACATAAATAAAAAAGAAGTCAAACACATGTATATAAAATAATGAGAGAGAGAGAGAGAGAGAGAGAGAGAGAGAGAGAGAGAGAGAGAGAGAGAGAGAGAGAGAGAGAGAGAGAGAGAGAGAGAGATTATAACAACCAATAAGGATTAAGGAAATTATTCACTTGTACCCTTCATTAACACTTTCATGGATTATATTAGTGAAAGACTTTCCTTACAAGGTTGAGTGGATGAGGATTTTTTTGAGTTAAATTGGAGGGTTTGAAAGAGAATAATATATTGTTTTAAAAATATGTCACATAAAATAAATAATCTTAGAGGAGGAATGACACCTATAGTTATATACTTGAATAATATGTTAAATTAAATCCAAGTGAGATTGGATGTAATTGAGAATTCACAAAGGAGATGAACTATAATATTTTATCAAAGTGATAATGAAAAAGGATAAAATCAATAGAATCAAGTGTGGGAGATAGTGGATGAACCTAAAGATAGATTTATTAAATATTTTTATAATATGTGAAGTAAATTAAAGTCAAACATGTATTGTTATGTGTGGTTATTTAGCGTGGATGGCATTATGGGTTAGATCAAAAAGATGGAAAAGTATTTTGACTCTGAGTCAATCGAGGACCATAAGAGAGTGAGTTTTTACTACTTCAAGATAAATGGACATGGATTATTATGGTGGGATCATGTGTAATTGGAAAGGGAGAGGATAAAAAAATAATAAATCAATACCTATGGTAGAATGGTCAAAATTTTGAAATGTAAATTTATACATTTTGATTATCATCTGAGTTTGTTTAGAAAGTTCAAAACTTTTAAAGAAAGAGAGTTGAATGTGAAATACAATATGTAGGGTTTAAACAATTTCACCATTAAATTTGGTCATATATAATATGATAAAGAGACAATATTAGTGTATGCAAGTTGACTTCACATTTACATTCAAGATGAGGTTGGAGTGTTAATGTATTCAATAGTGGAAGAGGATTATCAATGTGCATTAAAGGTATAAGAAAATTTGTCTATAAAGTATAAAAACACATCTAAAAGTAAAGGAATCTTATCAAGAGGTAGAGGTAAAATAAATTGTGTTATATTATAATGTTATCATGAAGGTGAATCAATAACTTAATAAAATTGAAATTAAACCTAGACAGGAATATTTTATTATTTTATTAGAAGAGGAACATGTATAAGAGTCGTTCATAAGTACTTTCAATGTGATATGTTGGGCATGGATCTCAAAAATGTCATTAATTATTTAGAATAAATTATAACAAATGAAGTGATAAAAAATATTTATCATATATATAAGGAAATTATTTCATCCCCAAATCACATAGAGGAGATAGAGGATGATAAAACTCTTATGATGAAGACACTATCATTTAAACCAACCAATGAAGAAGATGAACTTATACAAAGAAATACATTTTTCCAAAATATTTTAAAGTGGGAGTTAAGTGTTTTGAGGATATTTATAATATTGTTAACATGGATTATTTTATTTTAAAATAAATAGTACAAAATATTAGGATTAAATAAATTGTATATCCCAATGCATATAATATTTCTTTGTTTAAGGTACAAGTGTTACTAAATTAATAATCTATGTGTAGTTTTTAGATTGGGTCTTATAATGTGTTTTAAATAAAAATGAAAATTGGAAAAACTTCCCAACTTTGCACCATTATATAGACCAAGTATAATGGAAAAATATTCATTATAAACACTTAGGGTGATTTAGAGTTTTTGTGTTTCCACTGGCCCTATTGGAGATTTTTTGAACCAATAAAATTTCTTAGAATTTATTTTGTTCTTGATTCTCCCAATTTAACCAATTCATTTTATGGTATAAGAAGTTATTTTAGTTATTTAAGTGCCTAATGTTATTGATTTATATAATTCTCCCAACTATGTCTAACTCAACATTTCCTTCTATTCCTTTATTTTATGAATGTTTCAAATATACACAACATCCCAAACAAAGATTTATAAAAATTGTTTAATTCAAAATTAGATAAAGTTTTTTTGGCACTTTCAAGTCTTAAATTAACTCACATAAGTTAGTTTAGTTTCATCGATGCTCAAATTCATTGATCGGCCAAACATACCTAAATTACAATGCATACTTTCAATAAAATTTATAAAAAATGGTTTCAATGGTCTTGTAAAATCTTGAAATATATTGGAAGCATCATTTTGATCCCTATAAAATAAATTCAATGGTTCCATTTTGATTTAAAAACTCTAATCGATACATGAAATTTTTTGGACAATGTTTCTCTTTAAAAAAAAAATCTTAGTATGCTAATAATGCTTGAATCTAAATGTAATTTTATCTCTTATGTCAAATTTATTTGCTTTTATCCTTGACCATTCTAGTTTATTTTGATCTATTTTTTTTCATTATTTCTTGCCATATGTTTTGAGATATTTTGTGTTATAAACAATTATGAAATTCTTTCACAAAACTTTGAGTAAATATTAATCGATATTTTTTTGAAAATTTTATGTCCACTATAGTACACACCTTCCCACACATAATATTTCTCTCTCCTAAGGTTTCCTTGCAAAACCTAAAACCACTTGCCAAAGTTACTTTCCTCACAACTAGATCATAAAAAATGAAATTCAAGTGTATGAGATGTGAACCCATTTATATCCATGACACAAAAAATATTAGATATCACATATAAATTTATGGGTGATATAAACATGGAGGAATCCTAGAAAAGAATGGAGGATGGGAAAAAGTGGCACTAGAAAAATTCCTCCTTGATAGTAGAGTTTCACATCCCATATGTTTCCATACATTATTTGGATTTTCATACTTAATTCTTACATGTGAAAAAAATTATGACCTAGAGTAAAGGGAAATGATATCAGTAGACAATGTTTTGATATCTAAACTAGATAATGCATCATGATGATGTATTAAATATAAACAAAGACATTAACCAAGAGATCTTAGCTAAAAAAAATAAATTTTTTTAAGCTTGATAAAATAATATTGGTTAAGTTAAAATGATAAGGGACTATATAATCTAGACAAAACCTTATATAGGTATGATTTTGAAGAGGAGTCATGAAGTATGATAACATTCTTAAAAAGAGTTACAGGGCATGCTAATACACACATACTGTAGAATTGGATGTGCATGTACACTAATATAATTTACATTAGAGAACACTTAATTGATATGAGGTAAATAATTAGTGATAATCTCCATTATCATCTTATGGCATTAGAACCACCAAATTTTTTTACATGAAATCATACTTGATATATTATATTCCAAACTTGAGGGTATGGCCATGTTTGAATAAAGTTTAGAAAACTAATTCATGATATATTCCCTCATCTCAATCATGAAGTGGTAAATAAAATTCTTGTTATGCCCTAACACACACACACACACACACACACACACACACACACACACACCTACCTATTTTGAATTCAAATAAGGACCCATAATTGTTTGAATATCCTTATTCAAGGTCTTATAAACCTTAGATATCCTTGATATTGGTTTTAATATGAAAAAGGATAAGGTTGTCCTTAAATTCCTAAATTTACAAATAGTAAAGTCAAAGATTGGGCATAAATTATAGTTCATTTTAAACCTTATACTTTCATAATCTTTCCTATAAATTCACTTTATTCCTTTTTGGAATAACGAAGCTAATATATTACATCCTAGTGTTTATTTGATTTTCATATGTTTGTAGGATCATTTGCAAAGACTTATAAACTATCTATGTCCAATCCCCACTTTCGTTATGTTCCATAAACTTTTGGAGCTCCAATATTGATAGTAGTGGTAGGATCACATTACTCAGAGCCCTTAGACCCTTACGAAAATTCCTAAGTATTTCAATTTTTTAGGATAGATGGCACTATCATGTTATATCATAGTTTCATGGTAGTTTTATCTATTTTATACACTACATCATGTCATATTTTTTTTATTAATATATTATTTTATATCTTTATCAAACATTAATTTTAATAGGTTGTGCATAGTATAATCACCCAAAAACCACAATTTTTAAAACACACACACACACACACACACACACACACACACACACACACACAAACATTTCCATTTCAAGTTCTTGTGTATTTGTGTGTTTCATTAAAAGAGTGATTATAACACCCAATAAGGAGTAATTAAAATATTCATATTCCCCCTCATTTTCATTTGCATGAATTGTATTAGAAAAAGGATTTCCTTACTAGGTTGAGTATGTAAGGATATTTTTGAGTCAAATTGTAGGTTTTGAAATAGAATCATATATTGTTGTAAATATATGTCACATATAAAAATAATATTCGAATAATAATGACACCTATGTTTATAGACATGACATAGATGCGGAAAGCAATCCATGTCACATTAGATGTAATTAAAATTGCACAAAAGAGATGAACTATAATGTTTTATCAAAGTGAAGATGAAAAAAGAGAACTTAATGGATTTAAGTGGAGGAGATAGTGGATGAACCTAAATATATATTTATTAAATATTTTAAAAATATATTAACTAAAATAAATTCAAACACCTCTTTCTATGGAGGAATATTTAGCCTAGATGATATTATTGATTGGATCGAAAAGATGGAATAATATTTTGACTATGAGTCAATTGAGGACCATAAGAGAATGGGTTTTTACTACATCAAGATAAAGGGACATGAATTATTATGGTGTGTTAATATTTAATTGGAAAGGTCGAGGATAGAAGAATAATATATCAATAACTTGGATATAATGGTCAAACTTTTGAAATGTAGACATATACCTTTTGATTATCATCTGAGTTTTTTTAAAAAGTTCAAAATTTTTAGAGAAAAGGAGTTGATTGTGAAATACAATATGGAGGACTTCAAAAAGTTAACCATTAATGTTGGTCATATAGAATATGGTAAAGAGACAATATAAATGTATGTAAATGGACTTCACATTTACCTTCAAGATGAGGTTGGAGTGTTTATGCTAACATTAGTGGAAGAGGACTATCAATGTTTATTAAAGGTAGAAGAAAAACTATCTAGGAAGTATAAAAACACATCTAAAGTTATATAAATGTTATCAAGAGGTAGAAGTAAAATAAATTGTGGTTGATGATAGAATTATCATGAAGGATAAGCAATAACTTAATAAAATTGTTATTAAACCCAAAGAGAAATATGGTATTATTTTACAGGAAGAGGAAGAGGTATAGGATTAGTGCATAAGTGCTTTGAATGTGGATATGTTGGGCACGGATCTCCTAAATGTCATTAATTATTTGAAAAAAATATTATGAAAAATGAAGTGATCAAACATATTTGTCATACATATGATGAAATTATTCCATCCTAGAATCACATAGAGGATCTGGAGCATGATAAAACTCTTATGATGAAAACATTATTGTTTAAACCAATCAATGAAGAACATAAACTTATGCAAATCAATATATTTTCTAGACTATTTTTAAGTGGGAGTTAAGTGTTACAAGGTTATTTTTAATCATGTTAAAATTATTATAAGTTGATTTTAATAGTGTTATCATGTATTATTTTTTTCTAAAATAAATAGTACAAAATCTTGGGATTAAATAAATTGTACATCTCAATGCATACAATATTTATTTGTTATTTAAGGGACATCACATGTTGGTAAATGAGTAATGTATGTGTAGTTTTTAGATTGGGTCTTATAAGGTGTTTTCACTAAAAATAGAACTTCCAAAAACTTCCCACCTTTGTACTATTCTGTAGACCAAGTATAATGGAAAAAAAAATTCATTGTAAGCACTTAGGGTGATTTTGAGTTTTATTGTTTCCATTTACCCTATTGGAGCTTTCTCAAACCAAAAAAAATTATTAGAGTTCATTTAGTTCATGATTATCCCAATCAACCAATTTATTTGATAGTATAAAAAGTTATTTTAGTTATTTATGTTCTTAAAGTTCTTGATTTGTCTAATTCTCCCAACTATTTCTAAGTCAACATTTTCTTTATTTATTTAATTTTATGAATGTTCAAATATACTCGACATACCAAAAAAAGCTTTATAAAAAATGTTTAATTCAAAATTGGATAATTTGTTTTTTGGAACTTTCAAGTCTGAAAGTATCCCACATAAGTTACTTCAATTTTATCAGTGCTTGAATTTAAAGATCTACCAAATGTACTTGAATTACAATGCATAAATAAAATTAGAAAAATGGTTTTGTCGATCCTATAAAATATTGAATTATATTGGAAGCATAATTTTGAGCCCTATAAAAGAAATTACATGGTTCCATTTTGTTTTAAAATTTCCAATCAACTCATGGAAAGTTTTTGACAACGTATCTCTTAAAAAAAATTGTATTCTTCTACTGATGCTTAGGTCTAGATGTAATTTTCTCTCTTATGTCAAACTTATCTACTTTTATCCTTGACCATTCCAATTGATTTTTCTCTCTTTTTTCATTATTTATTATCAAAAAAATTTAGGTGTTTTGTGTTATAAAAAATTATTAAATTCTTTTACAAAATCTTGAGTAAATATTAAGCAATGTTTTTTGAAAGTTTTATGTCCACTTTAGTACACACCATTTATCCACATAAAATATTTATCTCTCTTGAAGTTTCCTTAGAAAAATTGATAGTAATTTCCAAATTTACATTCCTCACAACCACATCCTCAAAAAGTAAATTCAAATATATGATATGTGAACCCATTTATACCCATGACACAAAAAATATTAGATATCACATATAATTATATAAGTAATACAGATGTGGAAGAATCCTAAAAAAGAATGGAGGATGGGAAAAAGTGGCACTAGGACAATGCCTCATTTAAAATTATTTGAATGTTCATACTTAATTCTTGCATGTGAAAAAATTATGACCTAGAATGAAGGGAAATCATATCAGTAGATAATGTTTGGATAGCTAAACTAGATAACACATCATGATGAAATATTAGACATCAATAAATACATTAATCAAGAGATCTCAATTGAAAACAAATAAAAATTATTAAACTTGATAAAATAATATTGGCTAAGTGAAAATAATAAGGGACCATATAATTTAGAAAAAACCTTATATAGGTATTATTTTTAAGAGGAGTCATGAAGTATGATAACATTGTTAAATAGAGTCATAGTCCATCATAATAAACACATGTTTTATAAGTGGATGTGCATGTATACTAATATAATTTATGTTGGAGAATAATTAATTGATAAGAGATAATTAATTAGTGATAATATCCATTAACATCTTACGACACTAAAACCATCAAAATAAAATTACATGAAATTATATTCGATATATTATTTTCCATATTTTAAGTCATGGAAATGTTTGAATAAAGTTCATAAATGTTGTATATGATATATTCCTTCATCTCAATAGTGAAAAAGGAAATAAGTATTTTTTCCCTAACACACACACCCACACTCCATTTTTTGAATTTAAATAAGGATCCTTCATTGTTTGAATATCCTTATTCAAGGTTATATAAACCTTATATATCCTTGATATTGGTTTTAATGTACAAAATGTAAAGGTTGTCTTTAAATTTCTAAATTTAAAATATATATATATATATATATATATATATATATATATATATATATATATATATATATATATATATATATATATATATATATATATATATGTATATCAAAGCTTAGGCATAAATTATAATTCATTTTAAACCTTGGACTTTCATAAAATTTCTTATAAATTCACTTTATGATTTTTGGACTAACAAAGCTAATATGTTGCATCTTATTATTTCTTTGATTTTCATAGGACCATTTACAAAGACTTATAACGTATGTCTAGGCCCCATTTTCTTTATGTTCTATAAACTTTCAGATCTCTAAGATCTAGAAAAGTGGAAGGATCACATTACTTGAAGATATTCAACCCTAAATAAATCCTAAGTATTTCAAATTTATGAACAAACAACACTATAATGCTACTCATAATGTACCATAGTTTAGAAAAATTTCCATACCTCATCAACAATCAAGTTACAATGATCTATCTACATGGAAATACCACATTAACTAGGACAATTTTTATTCACAAAAATTCTAAGTCCATGTTTTTGGGACCCTGAGACCATGCCACATGTCACAATTTTGTTAATCTTGAATCTAGAAGGTCAAATCAAAACCTAATGGCCCGGTGATCTCATAGTATAATTTCCTCAAGGTTTGTATCTCTAAGGGTTTGATAGTTAGCACAATTCCATTGACCTAAAACCTAGAAGGTCAAAGCAAAACATAATGGAAAAATATACCCATAGTATAAATACCTCAAGGTTTTGAGCTCTGAGATTTTTATAGTTAGCATAATTCTATTAACTTGAAGCTTTAAAGGGAAAAAATCAAGTTAATGTCCTCAAGGTTCTAAGGGTCTAAGCCTCTGAGTTTTTGTAACTATGAGATCATGCCATACATCAACATCCCAATACCCAGATTCCCCCTAATCATGTAATTAGTTTAAATTTCAAACTTCCATGGCCTTGAGATTCTAATTTCCCATAGCCCTAAATTCACTCCATGTGGCTAATTCCTTTAGCTCACAACATTGTATCATATAAATTAGGACCATAAGTTTGAAGACCCTAGGTGAATGAGAAATGGATAAGTGTCACAATCAAATATATGCATGATGAAATTACACATAAATGATTTCAATACATAATCAAAATATGATAATTGAGAGATCAAAACCTATCTTAAATGGGATGACTAGTCACACATGAATTAATGAAAAATTTCCATTTAAAAAATAAGAGAACTTGCCAAAGCTAACTAAAAAATTTGAATACAAATGAGAAAAAAAAAAAAAAGTTTTTATTAGCAATGATTTCACATGAATTATAAATTAAAGACATATTCTTTGGAAATATATGCAAAATTTAAGCAAATTAAATTCACTTCACCATTAATCAAACATTGAATCTTGAGCTCTCAAGTGACAAAAAAGTGATATGTTTTTTAACAAATCTGTAGGAGAATTATGATAAATTGTATATGAAATACATATTCATAGATTATCTAAATGGCATACATAAGACCACCAAGTATCTAGACTCCTTTTTCATACTCTATTTCTAGAAACACTAAATACATAGATACTATATTCGACAAAATTACCTTGGGTTTCATGTTTCTATACTATTCATCCATCTAAAATATAGTAGACTCAATAAAATCATACTCTTCATAATGTCGTCTATCCTAGGAGGATAAGTAGTACATTGATGACTTGATACTAATAAAAACCATGGGTCTCCATAAAATGGGTAAAAAAAAGAGGTAATATAATGTATTCATTTGCTTTATGCTTTGTTTTTTAGTGGTGCTTGTTATGGTGACTTTATGTATATTAGAAAAGGAAAAAGTGTAATTTCATATATATCTAGAAGGTCATTGGAGAGGTAAATTAAGATTATAGGGATTCAGGTTTCCTAAAACCAAGTCTTGACCAATGTATGGCTCAAACTAAACACTTTAGAGATCAAATTAAAGTAGTGGTTAGTGAAAGGCCAATGATTGAACCCCAAGGGAGGTATTTCCTCCAAAAATATCATCAAATTTAGGACTCTATTAGAATAGCCTTGGGAATTATAAATATATTATATGGTTTTTCTATCATTATTTATGTACAGGTGGCATGGGTCCTAATGCTAGGCATTTTTCTAATTTTTGACAAAATTATTGCGTTAGGAGAGATTATTAGTATTAGATTAAAGGCATAGATATTCAAACATGAACAAAGGATAGCTGATGGAAATTTTTATATTATGTCATATCTATTCGGTATAGTCCTTGGGATGGTCGACATAACCCAAGTATAGCTATGGTAGAAATGTATAAAATATATGGATAATAGAATATGTGAGGACTATTCTTTCTTATTTGTTTATAAATTCAGGAATGAGATTATAAGGATTTATGAGTAAATTTATCCTCAAGTTTACCAATCTATTCATGGCATTTATATGCCCATAATATCTAATAATTTGAGAAGAATCATATCCAAAATTGGGGGATTATTGGTACTATCCAGATTGTACCATAATAATAATTAAAGGTACAAGGGTAGCCCCTTTATTTTTACCATGCCACATACTAGAAAAAGTGGTTAAATAAGATTTTTTCCACCAATTATAAAATAGTATAGATGAAGAGCTTAGACTTAGGCATCAAGTTTACTACATAAAATCCTAGTAAGCATTGAACAGATTTAGTTTATGGTAAGGGTACATTTCAATTAGGTGGGAAAGGTCCGATCCCATTATAATCTAAAGATGTCCAAATTCAAGGAATTGGACCCCAAAATAAAGGTTAGAAACTATATTAAAATCATTAAGGATAAAAATGAGGTGAAAATTAAATATGGTCAATAAGAGTATGAACATGATGATATTTTTTTTAATGCATCAAATGACTCTAAAGTTTAGAACCATATGATGTATTAATAGATGTCAATGATTGTTCTCCAGGCTATTCAATATGACCTAGACAACACCAAAGAATAGGTAAATGAAATGGTAAGGAAGGTATACAATGTTTAGAGTCATGAATGGTCTCCAACATAGTAACATGACCAAATTCCCTCTCTTATAGAAGAAGATACCAATCTATATGAGGTAAAGTCCAATAGTCAAAGGGATGATAACCTATATATTAGAAAGCAAATTCTTAGAGGTCTCCCTAGTCCTCATCTACCCTTCACACATTTTTCTACTAATATCATGGTCACACCCACTAAATTTAATAGGTCTACACCTCCTTATGATAGACAAGGAAGAACATTTTATTTGGCACCTCTCCCTCCACTTACAATAGCTACATAGGTAAGTCTCCTAGAGTTTATGCAAACATCCTTCTCATCTATCCTATTCACTCCTCCATCCCCTCAAAAAACTCAATAAGGTCTATATCCATCCATTCTTCCCTTCACCATCATTATTATAATTCATATTCCTTTCCCACCACCCATAGTGGTAGTTGCTAATACTATGGTTATTTCACTAGTTTCACCTTATCCCTCACTTCCTATCCCCACCAAAGACACCTACCAAAGGAAATATATATTCCTCCTTTTTGTTAGAACCAAAAAAGAGAATGAAATGATATAATAACTAGTGTAATAAATAATACATAGGAAGCATCTTATATAGGCACAAAAGAAACAATTGAAAAATAAGGTGGGTGGAACCAAAAACATCAGATAGTGTAAAATAGCTAGTCCTGTGAAACCTACCAATCTAAGTGGTTATAAAAACTATAACCACAAAAATAGGGAATATAACTTAGAAAATATCCTAAGGTAATAAAATAATATGCTAATGCCCTCCCTTAATGACTAAATAAAAAACAAGACCAAGTTTATCCCTGAATTTTATGAACTTATCTGAACCAAGTGGTTTGGTGATTATATAACCTAGCTATTCTATAGTGGGGTAGTAGAAGAGACTAATTTCTTAATTTGTAACCAACTATCAAATGTAATGATGGTGTACCTCAATGTGTTTGGTCTTGGCATGGAATACTAGATTCTTCACCATCTTTAGAGCACTCTAGTTGTCACAAAAATTTGGAATAGGCTTTGATGACTCAAAACAAAGATCTTTCAAGATTTTATTTATCCACATAGTTTCACAACCTATATTGACCACATATTTATCATATAATTATGTTGAATATAATGCCACTATAGTTTTTAGTTTGTTCTACCATGATAAAACTCATGAACCAAGACTAAATACATAGCCTATTATAAATTTTCTTAAATCTACTAGTTTTTCCCAATCAAAGTTAGAATATCCTAAAATCTCAAAATCTATAGACTTATTATATAGTATGCCAAAGTAAAGAGCACCTTTGACATATATGAATACCTTTTTTTCATCTAACCATTGTAATTCTTATGGTTTAGATATGAAGTGAGATAGAAAACATGCTACAAAACAAATATCTGATCTAGTGGTAGTGAGGTAAATGAGACTACCTACTAGCTACCGATACATTAATTCATTTACCAAAGGTGAAGAAATGTTATTTTAAATTTTATTCCATCTTCCATAGGTGTGTGAGTTAGATTAAAATCCATTATTCTAAATATTTCTAGCAATGATTTGGCATACTTATTATGTGACATGAATACAACACAATCACCTTGCCAAAACTCAACACCTAAATAATATTTCAGTAGTCATAAGTTTGTCATGTCAAAATTACAAAAAATATCAACCTTCTTTTACTAAATGAGACTAACACTACTCCCATTCATGGCTATATCATCAACATATATAATGAGAATCAAGATGTCATCACTAGACACCTTTACATAGAGAGTTGGTTTAGAATTGCACCTTTTGAAACTAAACTCCCAAAGATATGAATCTATTTTCATATACTAGGCTTGAGGAGCTTTCTTAAGCCCATAAAAGGACTTGATCAACTTGAAAATAAGATGTTCCTTACCAGGAACTTGAAAACCCTATGGATGAACCACGTACACTTCTTCCTCCATATCTCCATTCAAGAAAGCACTCTTGACATCCATTTGGTACACCTACCATATAAAATGAGTAGCACTACCAACAATCAAATGAAAAGTTACCATCTTTATATTAGGAGTGAAAGTATCTTCATACTCAACCCCTTCCTCTTGTGCATAACCTTTTACAATAAGTTTGGATTTGTGCTTGTCCAAGGAAACATCTACTTTGCATTTTACCTTGTAAATCCATTTACAACCAATGGATTTCTTTCTTGGTGGTACCTCCATGAGCTTCTAAGTCTTTTCTTCATCAAGGAATCATATTCCAATTACACATTTGATTCCCACTATTGCTTTCCTTTGGCATCTAAAAAATAATTAGGCTCAAATGCTTATGAAATAGTAGTTATTAGATAAAAATTGTCATGATCACGTCTATTACCAAATTATTTGTCTGATCTCAATCTTCTTCCTTTCACACATTATGGTAAGTCTCCCTCCTTTAGTGCTTCCATTATGGTAGATTACCACTTTGGCTTCTTTGGTTGTTCTATTGGAATCTCATAATGACCTACAATAATTCCCTCCCTGGAATGTGATTTCACTGATGAACTAGAATCCTTCTCAACTTTCACATCATAACCTATAATATAATAATTAGAAGAAAATAATGACTCAATATCTAAAACTATACTAGTTGTTCTGAAGTATGACATCTATTCATTTACTATGATATCTCCATTTACCATAACTTTGTTAGTAGAAACATCAAGTAGGTTGTAGGCTTTCGACTATTCACTATACCCAACAAACATGTATGTTTTGATTTTTGCATCCAAGTTACTTCTCTTTTGACTAGGAATAGCTGCAAAATCTACACAACCAAAAATTGTAAAAGGATTTACATTTGGAGTTTGACTTGACCAAGCCTCCTCTGGAGTTATATTCTCCAATGGTTTTGTAGGACTTATATTAAGTATGTACACCACTATATTCATTTATTCTACCCAATATCTATATGAGACATTTCTACTTTGGACCATACATTGAGCCATGTCCATCACCATCCTATTTTGCCTTTCCACAACTTCATTTTAATATGGAGTGTAATGGGTAGTGTACTATCTGTGTATGCCTTTAGTGTCATAAAATGCCTTGAACTATTTTGAGATGAACTCACCCCAATTATCCATTCTAAAATATTTCACTAACCATCCCACCTATTTTCAACCATACCTTTCTAAGTAAGGAAGCTAGAAAAACAATTAGGTTTATTCACTAGAAAATATGCCCACTTTTTCCTAGATAAATCATCAACCAACAATAGAAAATAATTGGCTCCAGAAGGGGTAGGTGTCTACATTGGAACATTCAAGTTTTCATGTACCATATCTAATACTCCCTTAGCTCTCGATGCTTTACCAACATTAAATGACTATCTAACTTACTTCCCTAACTGACATCCAATACATACATGATGACTATACCAAATAAAAGGAATCCCCTTAACCATCTTAGTCTTGCTCAATGTATTTAATATTAGAAATTAAAATTCCCACACATTTCATGCCATAGTGAACTTGTGCTATCAACCACTGCAAGTGCACTTTCCTTTGTCTTCTATGGATTTGCAAGCTTATACAAGCCTTTCTCACCAATCCCAATATCAATAATCTTATTATCTCTGATAGAGACTAAATATTGTTATCTTTGAAATTTTACAACAAAATTAGATTTTGAAGTGATCTCACAAATTAAAAGTAGATTTTGTTCTTATCAAGCACATACCTAACATTATTAAATGTATACCAAACTACACCATTAAAACTAGTCTAAACATTACCATATCCCTTCATAAAATGAGTTCTAACATCTCCCAAAGATATAGATTCATTATTATTATTATTTTCAAAAACATCCACATACCAATCCTTATGCCATGTATAATGGTGAGATGCCCTAGAATCAAAGTACCAAGCTTGATCCATCATAGAATTACCAATGGAATCCATGAAAGAAAAATTAGGAGATGTTTCCTTTCCTTCACCTTTAACTATTTTTTCATGATGAGCTTTTTTTCTGGGGTTAGCCATATCTTGTTGTCTTTTCTTACAATCTTTCTTAAGATGACTAGGTTACTTATAGTAAAAACATTTACACTCATATCTCTTATCTTAACTACTTACTTGTGAAGTTTATATCAGAGACCTAGCAATTTTACTAAATTGCTTACCTTTTCCCTTAATAAAGAATGCACACTCTATAGAAGTAGATGTAGACAACACTATCTACTCCTACTATCTCTCCTTCTACAATAGCAATGCAATTTTTTTTCAAAAGTCTAAATTATGCATCTCAAAAATCATGTGCAAGGACTTTAAAAATGACTCAAATGAAGTTAGAATATTATGCATAACTAGAGCAATCAAATATTACTCATCAATTGGCTTCTACATAGCCTTTAACTAATCATTGATGTCCTTATTTTACAATAATAACTCTAAAATGGAGCCACCTTCTTGAATCTTATTGGAAAACAAAAAATTCATTAAATATAATACCCTATCAGCTTAGGAATCTTGATATATATATAAGTATGATTAGTCCATAAATCTGATGCACTATTTACATTTCTAACCTTTGAGATTAAATTATCTACTACTACTAGTTGTAACAACATAAGAGCTTCACGATGATGTTTATCATAGTCATCGATACCAAAGATAGGGATTTGCTCTTTACCAAGCACTATTTGATCAAGATTTTGATAGTCACATATCATCAAAACCTTATGACTCCATAAACTATAATGTTTTCCTATCAAGTTTTCTTACTCTACTAATAAGAGATGCTGTAAACTAGCCATTTTGACCTAGTTTTTCCAAAAAATTGTAGATACCAAAATAAATATAATTAATTTACATAAAATTCCTCTTACCCACTGATTCAAATCATAAACTAGTCAATAACTATAGTTTTTAGCAAAAACCTCAACACAATTTAGGAGATTTTAAACTTTCCATCTTTAAAAACACTAAAAAATGGAAAAAATCAATTAAATCGAGAGATATACAACTATGATTTCAAAAATTTCTTCTGCATCTACATTCAAATACAAAACCCATAAAATGGTGAAATTTTCAACCAGTTTGGCTTTATGGTTATCTCCCAACATAATTAAATTTATTCTTCCATGCAAAACTTTAAGTTAAAATCAATTTCTAAAGTTTTGAAAAAAATGAATTGGATTTTTCAATTTAATTTAAAATAAATGTAACTAATTTATGATTGTTGTAATAAAAATTAGCATAAGAACTTCATCTAATAGAAAATGACCTGTGTAAATGGCCAACTTGTAAATCTTTAGGTACTAATTCTAGAGCCAATTCTTAATATAATTTGATCAAATCCTACTATATTCTCTTAACCAAGAGAAATTTATAAAGTCAATAAATGATTTAAATGGAAACCATTTGAAATATTGGTCTCCTTCTAAGCATCGTATAATATATGACCTACGTGGGAGTGCAGAGAAAAAAATTGAGGTTGAGAGCCTCTCATATAGCCACCTTTCTCTTTGTTATAGTGTTCATATGAATTTTCCACAATTTATTTTCTTGTATTTATTTTTAATTGGTCATAGGGAAAAAAATAAATTTTCTCCCTATCATGACACTCCACTAGGTAGTTCACACTCCTCCCTGATGAGTCCATCCTCTCTTATTCAATAGTCTTCCTCCCAAGCTTCCTAAACCACAAGATTTGAATACCGTGTTAGAAATATAAAA
This sequence comes from Torreya grandis, assembly GCA_037957365.1. Taxonomy (NCBI): domain Eukaryota; kingdom Viridiplantae; phylum Streptophyta; class Pinopsida; order Cupressales; family Taxaceae; genus Torreya; species Torreya grandis. The sequence goes on from JARHVA010006312.1 coordinate 99,104, forward strand.
AGAGAATGAAATGATATATTAAGTAAAATATGAAAAAATACATAGGAAGCCTATTATATAGGCACAAAAGAAACACCCAAAAAATAAGGAGGTGGGAGGAACCAAAAACACCAGGTAGGGTAAAATAGCTAGGCCCAAAAAACCTACCAATCTAAGTGGTTAAAACCACTATAAACACAATCATAGGGAATATACCTTAATAAATATCCTAAGGTAATATAATAATATTATAATACTTTCTTCTTTAAAAGTCTAAAATCTAGATGAAAAACCATTATTAGGTCTTACAACTCTAGGAGGATCCCTTGATTAAGAAGTAGAGGAAGAAGAGAATGGACATGTGATATCACTATTGGCTTATACTATGAATGAGGAGGAATGGAATTTATAAAAATTAAGGGAACATAATCATAATCAAGTGAAGGAGGATCCCAAGTTGAGATAGAGGAGGAGGCACAACTAGAAAAGTCCAAAATAATGAGCCTAGGAATCTTATAAGAAGAACAAAATGAGGAGCATTAAGATAACAAATACAAACTAAATAGCATTAACATGTGTCAAGACCTGAACAAAGAAAACAAGGAGTAGAAGAGCGGAGGAATAGAGGAGCAAAGCATGTGGACAATATGTGAAACTAGTTTTTTCATGCTTGGTTGGGCCCTCTGAGTGTGACAGGCGGGATCACGGATCTAATGAAGGTCACTGTGGGTAGTAGTACCTCTGGGTATCTATCCAAGAATCTATTAGGGGATAGTCCATCCAATGGATGGAAGAAGGCACTCATAGGTGAAAATATGTGTCCATCGAAAGGCATGTTGAGCCTCCCTGTTCTCTTAGAGGGTAAGGCATTGAGTATCCCAGATAATATGGTGGAGGAAATAGTGGCATCCATGGACCTTACAATGGTTGGTAAGTTTTTTTCTTTCTGTCATAATACCAAAATGCTTAAAAGATGGACTATGTCTAGGTAGAAAGTCAAAGGTAGTGTTTCAATCACAGCCATGGCTAGAGGTCTATTCCTTTTTAGATTTATGAATAGGGAGGACATGATCACTACCCTTGTTGGAGGTCCCTAGCTATTTGGGCCACATTCTCTAGCCTTATGCTCATGGAAACTAGGATTTGATCCTAACTCAGACCTTAATAAGACAACAACTGCTTGGGTAAGATTACCAAGATTTCCTTTGGAATTTTGGGATGAAAAAATCTTCACATCCATTGGCAATTCTATTGGTCAATATGTCACCTCAGATCATATACTAGAACTAAGTCCAGATGTGTGTAAGGTAGACTCTGTGTTAATGTTGAAATAAATAAGACTCTCCCTATGTCTATTGAGCTAAACTCTAAATATGAAACCTAGACTCAGCCAATTACTTATGAGAATGCTAACACTTTCTGTCAAATATGTAAGAGGAAGGGACATCTAATGACACAATGTAAAGTGAAGCAAAGGGGGATGAAAGAGGATTCCCAAAATGTAGAGGAGGAGCAAGCAAACAACAAGCAGGAAATGGAGAATAATGTGGAAATTCTTGACAATACAGGAAAAGGAGAGGAGGGGAAGGAAAAGGAGGCTACCCCTAGCAGTGAAGGTGAAGTTGTCCCAAAGGAAAATATAGGATTAGATGATAGTCATAAGGCTACAAAAGAAGGAGAGGAGGAGAAGAGAAAGGAGGATATCATCAGTAGTGAGGGAAAAGAGGTCCCAATGGATAATATAGTATTTCATGATAGTCACAAGGTCAAATTTAACATAGTATACACTTTAGAAAAATAGACTAATATGTTTAAGGAAGGGGCAGGAGGGTACCTTTTGCTAAAGGAAGTCAATGAAGATGACACAATTTCAAGGATTGGACAGGAAGAAGTAACACTTGAAAGTGACACTCAATGAGTAGTAGATCCACAGTCAAATACAAACTTTTTTCATGATTTAGAAGATGGAGGCCAGGTAGGAAACTACTTGGAAATAGGGGTAGTAGGACAAGATGGTAGCAATGAATAGGAAGAATGGGTTACCCCAAAAAAAAAAGATTCGAAAAGGTAAAAAATATGCAGATGTTGGTACTGAGCCCAAACAAGGGAGGCCAACCCTAAGGGAAACAAAACAAAGAGAGATTGTTAGGGAGATTGCCAGTGGAAAATACAAAACACTAGAGTCCCAACCCTCCAAACTCTCTAAATGAGAATATTATCATGGAATTTGAGGGGCTTTAACAGTCCCTCAAAGTAGTTTGAGTTTAAAAACTGCATTTTAGATAATAAACTAAATATTCTATTACTCCAAGAAGTCAAGATGAAAGAGGAGACTTTTGTGAAAATTAATGTCTATATATGGCCTAAGGTGGCTTTTTGTATTAGTCCTATTGAAGGGGCTTCAGAAGGGATTGTCACTACGTGAAATAGTGCTAAAATTCAAGGATCTCTTATGGCCCATAATAAGCACTTTTTGATTACCAATTTTTCCATGAATTCCTTAAACTGGATGTTGGTAAATGTTTATGCATCGAATAATAGAGCTTTGAGACATAAATTATGGATAGATCTGAGTAGCTATAGGAATAATCCTCAAAATTCTAAATGGATGTTAGCTAGAGATTTTAACACACCTTTATACCCTTCTGAAAAATAGGGTGGAATTATTGATTACTCAGACAGCATGTTTGACTTTGTTGAATTCGTCAGTGATTGGGGATTATTGGACATAGAACTGTAGAACCAAAATTTTACTTGGACCAATAGAAGAAGAGGAGATCAAATGATTCAGGTTAAATTAGATAGATTTTTGATATCAAGCAATTGGAATGATTATCAAAATATGCAGGCGTAGGCTCTACTTAGAACCATGTCCGACCACTGCCCGATTATCCTCAATTGGAGATATTAGGGACATCATGAACCTCCTCCTTTCCATTTTGAAGCTATGTGGATTAAACACAAAGGTTTTAGACAAATGGTGGCTCAATGGTGGAATATTCCCATTCACGGTACTCCCATGTTTAGAATAGTCAAGAAACTCCAGCACATTAAACAAGAAGTTTATGGTTGGAATAGATATAGTTTTGGGCAGGTTTTCTAGTAGAAGAAAAATATAATGGGAAAACTCAAGGCTATTCAACAACTGATTGATCAAGGGGATGACTCTGAGGGCACCTTAGAAGAAGAGAACTATCTATCTTCAGAATGGAAAAATTTGATGGAAATGGAAGAGGTTTTTTGGAAACAAAAATCATATGTTCAATAGCTTAAAGAGGGTGATAGGAACACTACTTTTTTTCATCTCTCAGCTATGAAACATAGAAAATCCAACTCACAGACTTGAATCATCTCCCATAAAAGGTAGAACTAATATCCAAGCTTGGTAAAAAAACTCAAGATTTTTTTTTGAAGATTTTCCCAACTCTTGCTATGCTTGTAAGAAATAGGAGAATCTGGTTAAAAATTGTCCCTCCAAAAGTAAAAATCATCCAAGTAGTGTTTCGGATGGGAAAAAGACCAAGGTCTATCAAAAGAAAGTATGGAAACCCAAAGAAGATCATCACCAAGAATAAAAGAATAATGAAGATTCTAAAGCTACACATGTTGAGGTGGATAAAGAGCCTTCTTTTGAAGATTCTAATGCTCCACATGCTGAGGCAGATAAAGAGCCTTCTTTTGAGAAAGTAAACTCTGAGAAATAAGGACATGGTTTGCAATTAGATACCATAATACCTAAATAAATAATAGATGATCTGACAAATCTATCAAAATAAATCATTATCTATCAAAAGATAGAAGATCAAAGGAGAGATGTAGATGACAAAATTGTACTAGAGGAAGGTGAATTCTTGGCTAAAGCTAGAAATAAATTAGAGGGAGATCTTTTTTCTTAGTCTAGGGAGATCCAGGTGTTATCTCAGGCTAATAATGACTTTCCTTTGGATGAGCCTCCTCCCCTAGAAGTTGTGAAAGATAATGGAGAAAACTCAAAGCATAAACTAAACCAAAGAAAAAGCACTGAAAAAAAGATCAATACTAAGGGGGGAGAAACTAGAAGCAGCAAAATAGATCAGCAAACTAAGGCAAAACCTCTTGCTTCTACTCCAAATAAATCTGGAGAAAGAGCTGAAAAACATTCTAAGGTGAAACCAGATGTTGGTTCCCTAGACAAACCCTGAAGAAGACCCACTAAGAAAAGTAGAGAGTTAGAAAGTATGCAACTTTTTTGTTGATGGTAGGTAGGCAACTATTCTAGATTTTACCCCTAAAAAATAGATATGAAAATCATTACTTGGAATATTAGGGGGCTCAATAGTATTCATAAACTGGATATTGATGTTGTCCCTATAAAACTTGATTTTGATGCTGCTCTTTAGTAGGTTTCAGGACTACTTTTCCTAGTGGTTGTTAATGCTTTATATTTTTTGATTCTATTAAAGGGTTTCGAGGTCCCTTCAAAACCTGATTTTACCATAATTTAAAACTAAGCTTATCCTAGATAATGGAGACATTATTACTAAGGATAACAAAATAGGGGAGCAAGCTAGGGTGTTCTTTCAGAATATGCTTACAGAAGAAAACAATAATGATAAAATTGATAGATCTATGAGTCAATTCATTGATAAAATCCCCTATTTGATAACAAAAGAAGACAATTTGGAAATGTTAAAGCCTATATCTGATGAAGAAGTACATGCTATTTTATTCTCCATGGGTGCTTTTAGAGCTCTGGGTCCTGATGGCTTTCCTCCTATATTCTTTCAAGAATATTGAGAGATTGTTGGAGTGGACCTCACGACTGTAGTTCATGATTTTTTTAGATCTGGAAAACTTTTGAAACAAGTCAATAATATCTTCATTGTACTTGTTCCTAAAAAATCTCAACCTTTACACCTTGCTGATTTTAGACCCATTAGCTTATGCAACACTGCGTATAAGATATGTACTAAACTATTGGTTTTGAGAATTCAACCCTTGCTTGACAAAATTATTTCTCTTGCTCAAAAAGGTTTCATCCCAGGCAGACAGATTCTTGATGTTGTGATCACCACACATGAGAATATCCACTCCATGGATAAGAGTAGAATCCCTAGGATGGCCCTCAAGCTTGATATATCTAAAGCTTATGATAGAGTCTCATGGACATTTCTATTCCAAGTGATTAGAAAATTTGGGTTTAATGATAAATTTTCTTTCTTATTATGGAATGCGGTCTCTTCTACTAAATTCTCAGTGCTAGTTAATGGTGTTACTAGAGGGTTTTTCTCCTCCTCAAGAGGAATTCATCAGGGAGACCCTCTCTCCCCGTACCTATTCATCATTATGGCTAAGGCACTGGGAAGATACATACAAGCTTATATAGTTTCAAAAAAGCTAGTAGGCATCAAACCTGCCTCTTCCCTTCATCCTATGGTTATATAGTAGTTTTTAGATGATACCATATTATTTGGCATCTCATTAGTGATCAAATCTAGAAGATGGAAGAATATACTTAATGATTATGCCAAAGACTTGAGACAAAGAATAAATTTCCAAAAAAGTAATGTGTACTTCTTCAACACTCCCAATGAACTTAGAAATATAATCATTGATATATTAGATTGTGCTGAGGTTGGCCTACTAGCTACCTACCTAGGTCTCCCACTCTCAGTCAAAGAGGTATCTTCAAGTTTTTGGAATGGTATTGTGGAACGTACATAGATTAAACTTCTTGGGTGGAAGGGGAAACTATGTAGTAGTGTGGGTAAGTTGTAACTTCTTCGGGCATCCTTGCAAGGTATTCCTACTTACTTCATGTCTCTCTTTAAAATTCTTATGTATTTTTGCTAAAAAGTTGGAATAGATCTAAAGGAAATATTTATGGATGGGAGTGGAAGACAAATAGATAATGTCTTTTGTCAGATGGGAAAAAGGGTGTCTCCCAAAATCTCATGGTGGACTTAATATAAGATCCATCAGGAAAATGAACAAAGCCCTCCTCTCAAAAGTTAGTTGGAATCTAATTCAAAAAAATAGTTAGTGGGGCAAATAATGTATGCCAAATACATGCATAGCATTGATGATTCCAACTTTCTTCAACAGGCAGGGTTACCTCAGGGGTTTGTGATATGGAATAAAATGCTAAAAAGTAGAAGTCTTCTCAAACAGGGAATTAGGTGGAAGCTTGGAAATGGCCAATAGATTAAATTTTGGGAGGATAATTGGTTAAGGGACAAGCCTCTCATCTCCCAAGGAAACTATGCTGAAATTATAGACCTGACTACTTAGTTCTTTGGTGATAAGGTTAGTGATTATATGGAAAATAACAAGGGGATAAAGAGCTAGAAAAACCTTTTGGATTGTTGTGTGCACAAGCCTAAGCTTATCCCAAGAATTCAAGAGATCCAACAATGTGTTCAGGAGATCAGAATCTTGCTCTTCCCTTGGGAGGATGAACAATACTGGTGGTTGGATAAGAATGGATCATTCTCTATCAAATCTACCTATCATCTGCTTACACCTAAAGATTAGAATAAAGAGGTATGGACAAAGGTTTGGAATCATAAACTCATTCCAAAGATTAACTTGTTTTGGTGGGTTGCTACCCATAACAAAATCCTTACTTAGGATAACCATCAAAAGAGGGGGTTTACTTTGGTCAACAGATGTTTTCTGTGTGGTTCTAGAGAGGAATCAATTTCACACCTATTCATACACTGTGAGTTTACCTAGGATTTATGGGGCACAATACTTAACAACTTTGGCATTGAATGGGTTTGCAATTTTGACCTGAAAGAAGTAATTCTCAGCTAGAACTCAACCTTCACACATCCCTAGATTAAAGAATTATGGAAGCAAGCTCTGCCATGCTTGAGTTGGACTTTATGGAAAGAGCAAAATCACAAAACTTTTAGGGACACTGCTAGAAATGTTGCTCAGGTGTTTAACTCCTTTGCTAGGACCATCTTGGAAAGTGTTACAACAGCTCATATTAGTGTTGCGGAGAAACCCCTATCTAAATTTGAAAGTCAAATTGTTGCCAAATGGAAGGTTTTAAACCTTATCCCTGGGCATGATAATTCCAAAATTCTTCAGAGACTTCATACTAGATGGATACCACCTAAACCTAATTGGATGAAACTCAATTTTGATGGGGCATCCAAGTTGAGTGGTAAAGCAAGTGGAGGAAGAATAATAAGAAATCAAAAAGGAGGGATGTCTGCTATCTATGCTGGTGGCATGGGTTGCTAGAGCAATAACTATGCTAAAGTTATGGCCTTACTTTGGGGATTAAAGTTAGATATATCCATAGGAATTAGAAATTTGAATATTCAGGGAGATTCTAAGTTGGTCATAGATGTCATTAATAAAGCATCTAACATTGGTATCCATCTAAAAGACATCATTACGAACATCTAGTTTCCTTTACAAAAGTTTTCCAAAGTTGAGATTACCCACACCTACAAAGAAGGTAATAGGGTTGTTGATGCTTGTGCCAACCTTGGTCAGTAATTCTCAGGATGGAGGGTATGGCAACAAGGGGCTCATATACCCCCAAATATTAGAGAGATCATTCATAAGGAGATGATGGAGCATGAATGATGCACATTGATGATGAAGATAGCTTTTGAAGGCGGTCCATGTGGAGAAGGCCATTACAGATCATGGAAAATGATAACTTTAGTACTTCCTTGATTTTCATGATTAATTCCTTGTATCATGAGGTGGAGGTGCAAGAGTCACATTATGAAAACCAAGGGGGAATTATTTTCAAGCATGAAAGTAGATGTCACCGTGATGGGCCATGAGCCTTCACATCTGCATTTAGTGCAAATAGAACTGAGGGCTTGTTACTTGTTCAAAGCTCAAGGTGGTAATTGGGGTATGAAGAGCCAAAAATTCAAGAAATTTTGGAGGAAACTGGTGGGAAATAGGCTTCTTGGTTTTTTGAGGTCACTGAAGAGTAGAGTGTTGATTCTAGGGGAACTGCTGATAATAAGGAGAAGTTGCATGTAGAAGAAGCTAGTGAGGGTTTAGAGAATGAGAATGATTGGAAAATAGATATTGGGGCCTTGAAGGTCCACATTCAAAAGATAGAAAAGGTCTTTTCCAAAGGCCTTCGTAATAACATTCTGCTGAATATGACTATGTTGGAAGTGGTGGGTAATCTAGGGAATGGTGACAATGTGGACAATGAGAATCTTAAGGATCTTGTTAATTCTATATCTATGTAGTTTCATCCTTTTTGAATATGGTCTTTCCAATGTTTTGTTTTGCTTCTGACTTTGTTTCTTGGCTGTGTTGTTGGTTCGGTGCTGGCATCTTTTGTTTGCCACCCTTCCTATCTTTTTTGACTGTATAGGGTTTGGCCCCTGGTTTGCCACCTTAATTAATCAAAAACAAATACTCACTGAAGAGGAAAGAAATAATATAAATAAAGTAGTTTATTATATTTATTATTCCATTACTATTATAAAATCTACATCCATAGTTTTTCAATATTCCATTCCAAATCCACCATTTTATAGTTCAATTGATTCTTCTATTCTTTCAACACTAGCCTAAATCATGGATCCAAAGAAAAGAGTCTATTTTGAAATTTTGGTTTTAGTTTCTACATTTGATCCACAAGGATCACTAGACCCCAAAAAATATTTATCTTAATTGGAGCTATAATGTATATAATATGCACTTGTAAAATTAGTCGCAATGATAGTTGCATAAACTTCAAGTTTGACCAAAAATTTGGTAGAGATCACCCATCAAAGGGAAACATCTAGTTGGTAAAGAATTATTTAGGAACCCATCTAGTTCCCCATTGAAATAATCTCTTCATTAATAATTTTAGTGATAAATTCCCCTCCAATTATCACTCCAAATATGCCTCTAAGGACCTAAATAAACCTGAGGAAGAAGAGAGACATATTATTCCTTAATAGCTCAAAGAGTGATAAGGCCAAAAGGATGATAGACAAAATTTGGTCCTCACCAAGCTACCCATAGTCTCTACCTATTTTTATAAATTGAGTGGCACAATTCAAACGGTGAGAAAGAGGAAAGCAATGAACTTAAGCTGAAGGGAAGAGATAGAGTTTGAATAAAGAAAACTTATTTCCCTTGGAAAAAAAGGACAAAAAGAATCCAAATAACCCTACATGATACACAAAGGATTTATTATATTTTATGGATTTGGGTAGATATACAATTAAGGATATGTAAAAGGAAGAAGCACAATAGTAGCTAATATAGGTAAAAATCATCCATGCCTCTCAAGAAATTATAGATAGTGTAAAGAGTGCAACTATAATGCGTTATAATATTTTGAATAATATTCAAGCTACTAGGGGTGAAATTGGATGAAGATACTAAAAATTTCACACCAAGTAAAATAATTTTAAAAAAGTCTTACCTTTATGGTTTAGTGTGTAATAATTAGTGCATTCAATCATCTAAACTGAATGTATAACCAAGATGTTTAATGGACCATAAGTTATGTAATTACAAAAAGGGATACTACCCTTAAATGACATACACAAATGAAGGCTTTGATAATACATTTTTGAAGCCATGATAATGAGTCCTTATAAATTTTAAGAGATATGAGGGTCACATATGTGATTACCTCTACTATAAATCTAGTAAATAGGCACAATTTTGAAACACTTCTTTAATTATCTGTATATAGCTTCAAGGAGGAAGTTGAGGGAACTATTTATTAAACTAATGATGATATTATGTTGCTAGTAAAGTTTGATAAAGGTAGAGTAACTAAGGTTAAAGACATTGGTGTAGAGTTTAAGAGTTTAGAAGTAGAGCACACAAGGTTGATGGCTGAGGCTATCAAAATATTTAAAATTTTCCTTACTCGATTTTGATATTACTAATAAAGAGTTTGGCACAACACACATTATTTAAAAAAATTAGAGCTATATAGGGAATTTTGGGGTTAGTACCATGCATATAGTTAGATTCAAGTATTACCACATTATCACAAGGTCCCTATTTTTTTTTGATATGCAATAATGCATACTCTAATAAGGATAGTTTTGATCCCTCAATGGGCTACAAAAACTCCTATTTCATATGTCACTCAACCATTTCCCTCTTTTAGTAGTGCCGTATCATCACCACCTTGATTTTGTGTGTGTGTGTGTGTGTGTGTGTGTGTGTGTGTGTGTGTGTGTGTGTGTGTGTGTGTGTGTGTGTGTGTGTGTGTGTGTGTGTGTGTGTGTGTTTAGTAATTTGGTCGAGGGGTCTTATTTATGTATACACTTTTGTACATGCATTACCTGTATGATTTTAACATCTAGTTCTATTTTTGGACATGTATATTTATACTCTTCTTGGAGGATGATGCATCCCCTCTCAAAGCATTTATATAGTTGTATCCTCCCAATCCCAAAGGTAGGAGAATTTTGGATATTAAAATCCATAATAAATTCTACATAATGTTTTACAATTGGTCTTGATTTGAAAATACTATTCTTCTCCAAACTTGTGAAAATTTCAATAAGTTCCATCAAATTGGTATCTTCATATTTTGGTTTTGCATAAATATTATTTTTATATAATTACTCATATTATGTTATTGATAATTTGAATGTTTTTATGAAATAATCATAATCTTCTTTTATAGATGTGCAATTATAATCTTACAAATGTAATAACATTTGATTATATGTTCTAAAGTTCATTGTATTATTTTTCCCTTTGAATCTTAGATATGTTTGATTTTTGGTATGCTTATAGTAGTTTGCAGTAAGCATTAGTTTCTAATTTCTTGTCAAACCCTCAGTTCAAGAACTGACTTAGAAAGGTTTCATCTTGTCTAAACCACATACCTTCTTTTTTTCCCTACCTTTACTTCTTTCTTTGAGTTTATTTTGATCAGGCCCACCTTATGTTAGATTCAACATCAATCCATCCATTTCAAATAGACATAGATTCATTTCATATCATAACCATATTAGGTAAACAACTACTTTGCTCATTACTATTCCACCACTAGGTTGTTTATAAAATAATATACCCTATAACTCATGCCTTAGAATGAATATCATTCAATGATCTTAAAATGTTAGAGGATAACTCATAAGGTTCCCTAGTTTACCTAAAACACACATCAATATGAATTTATCTAGAACCAGATGGAAGGAATAAACCTTTGTTTCTTTAGAAAATGATCATTTGAGTTACACTATATATACTCAAAAAATTTGCAAGGTCCACTTTAGACACTAAATTAATATACCCCCCTTCGAAAATCCATAAAAATGTTAGGTTAGATAAAGGTTTATCAAGAGGACCACAAGCTCAATAATACACTCTAAACATATGACCTCATCTTCCTCTACACTATATATCCCAAACTTGGCTAACCAGTTATGTTATTTCCATCCCTAGAGATGTGCATAATTTACCCAAAAACCTTGAAAAGTTTATTCCTTTGTTTTATCCCTCGATAAGTAGGAATATCAAAGAAAATTTCAAGGATTTTAAGACTTATTTGTAAATACTAAATATAACCCATGAATGCATAGCCTACATTCTCTTTCCTTTTACATTACAATATGTTTCCTGTGATTGGTTTTGTAATGTCCAAAAATTTTCACTTACATCTTGGGATTAATGTCAAAACACTTTTTTGGAAAAGTTCAAAAAATTCTCTAGTGCAAGTGTCATATACAAACACTTTACAAACATGAGGAGATAACTGAATGAGCTAATTTAAAACTTTAAAACAATATTCCAAAAGATGCATAGCTAAATTGAAGCTACCTATAAAGCTATTGTTGGCCTTTGAAATGTACAAGAATACCCTAGACCCTATGATTATTATATTTCTCTATAGAGAACTTAATTTTGATATGTTACCTTTAGATTATGCTAAAGCAATCAACATTGATAAAAATTGAACCCTCAGTCACAAGCCTTGGCCTCACTTAATATTGGTCTTATATTTTTTGCCTCCAACCCAATTTTAAATGGTAATCAAAATGTTGTGGTTCATAATCAGAATAATGTGTACACCCAATTTAATTTAGCCTATGCTCCACCTAACTAGAACCTTATATTCTTGAACAATCGTATGTTTGAATCTAGATTAAAAAAAAATTCTAAACAAATATTTAATACCAGTTAGTACTATTACATAAGGTATTACTATTGATTCCATAAAATTAGAACTGGATGCCATCCAACGAATGATACATAAGCTAAGTAATATGTTTTTATGCATGTAAAAGTGAATGGGAAATACCATGTGATATAGTTCTAATCACAACTTTTCATTTCAAAGTTATATAATGCCTTTCAACAATCCTAGAAATAATCCATAGTAGTATCCATCGAATAGGATGCTAGATATAATATCATGGAAGCAACCCTTCCTAATTAGTGTTGATTCCATAACACTACACAACATGGTGAGCTAGACTACATATAATTATTCACTACCTTTGAGATAATTTAAAAGAAAATAATTAGACATGAATTTTTTTTTTAAATTAGATAGAGCCATCATGTTTTAACACTATAGGTCCTCCTAGCATAGCGATGGTCTTAGAGACATATGACTTCTCATTCCTATTAGAGAATGAGAATGAACCAAAGGATAATCCAAATTAGATCCATGATTTCCAACATTTACAAAGGACCAATTAAAATTTGACAAATAAGTAACCCACTAGTATCTCCATACCCCTAGAAAATAGTGTTATTACTCCTCAAGATCCCAAAACTAATAATAATCCACCCCTTCCAAAAAGGAATAATCAGTTCCATAGTGTAGAACCATAAATTAAATGAGGCTATGATATTTTTGAATATATGAATAATATCAAGGCTAATAATAGTCTTCATGAACTATAATGTATCATTAAATATAGAGAGAATTGATACTTAAATCCTTAATTCAGAGATCATCTACTAAAAAATCAAAAACTACACATGAAAATGTGGTTGTTTACAAGGACAAGTTTGAGGTACCACATTTTTTATTAACCATCAAAATGTTTTAAAAAAACATAATTATTTAGTTTACTTAGGTACCTTAGCCAATGTAATGCCTATATTTTTATTTAAAAAATTAGGCTTGACCCCATATAATTAAACAAGAGTCATCTTATAGCTGGACAAGTCTTCTATCCCATGTGTTGGATAGTTGAAAAAGGTACACATCTAGATTGTATCTAAGCCACATGTATAATAATGCATAGGTATTCTAGTCATGAACATTATAAAAGGTTTTGATTTCTTGTTCAGTCATGATTGGTCAAAGAGATTAAATGGGTATATGGGAACCAACTTCTCACATATGTGGCTACCTTGGAAAAGAGTAGCTATTAGATTTGATTAGAAAATGAACTTAATATAAGGTATCTAATCACATAATATAACTATGAGGATGAAAATATAGCCTCACATGCAGGTGTGTAAGCTTTCACTATCAAGTAAGAACTTCATGAATAATAATTCTAAGGTCCTTCTTAGGTTGGAAATCTCCACTTCCATAGAATAATATCAAATCAAGATTAATGTGTTGGTGTAGCTTGATCAATACAAATTTAAATAAATAATTATATACATATATGCTATAATTACCTTACACTAATAATCAAACTGGGTAAGAAACTCTAATCCTCAAGTTGTTCTTCACACAAAAGCATAATTCCAAATAGTTGTATATATTTGACAATTTAAAACTAGTTATTAACTCGAGCAAAAATAAATATCAATACAAATGCACTTAATTGAAGAATTAAAATCACTAAACATAGTATCTAATTGAGTCCTTTGAAGTATTCAACATTAGGTCCATACCAAAGGAAGGAAACCAGATGACATGTTCACTAGTAGCTTCAACATCCAATAAATCACTTCTTCAAGAATCTAAAATACATAAATTCTTTATGGAGCTAGTTCCCTATTCCCCTATCCCAAATAATGTGGATAATTTCCAAGTATTTTAGGATGATCAGTATATTGTCTAATTTATGAATAGTTATAGAGCCTTTGAATACTAGAAAATAAATGAAAAGTATGTTAAGCTCATGCACATTTAATATATTATAGAATATGGTGTCTTAAAACTAAAACAAAACCATATTTCCATGGGTATGGTTTAACTATAGTGATATTTTTATGTGAATCCAAAATCTAAAAATAAAAATTAGATTAAGGTAACTATTATCAAGGAGAATCTGGGAACTAAGAAACATCCCCAATATGTCAACATTGGTATGAGTTTCACTAAAAGTGAGAAATAAAATTTTAAGGGTATGCTGATAGAATAGAATGTTGTGATTGCTTGGATATATGAATATTTGAAGGTATTTAACCCAAAGGTCATCACACATACCATGCCACTTAAGCTAGAACATAATCCGTTTAAGAAAAGATAGAAGCTAGTAAATCCAATTCTTGAACATTTTATCCAGAGAGAAGTACAAAATCTATTAGATTCTAATATTATCTTTCCAATCAAGAATTCTACTTGGGTATACAACTTGGTTCCAATTAGGAAGAATAATGGAGAGATCAGGATTTGTGTTGACTTTAGAAATATGAACTAAGAATTAGAAAAGGATAATTATCCTATTCCTTCTATAGATAAGGTAATTCAAATGGTTAGTGGATCTATAATTATCATCTTCTTAGATAGATTATCAAGATATAATCAAGTGCTAGTAGAATCATTGTATATAATGATAACTACCTTCACCACCAAGTGGATAAATTTTACATATAAAAGGATGCCTTTTGGCCTAATCTATGTAGGAGTGACCTTATAGAAAGCTATGGAATTTTCCTTTCAGAGACTCATTGGTAAATGCATCATCATTCATATGGATGAATTAATAGTGTTAAAGAAGATCAATATGATAATTCAAACCATATATAAAGAGTATTTGATAGGTGTAGAAGACATGTAGTATCACTCAATACAAATAAGAACATCTATAAAGTCACTAAAGGATAGATGTTGGGCCATGTCATCACTAAATATAGGATCTCCATTGACATAAAATGAATATAGGCCATTTCTAAGATGACACCTCCTAACCATAAGAAAGAGTTCAAGTTTTTATTTGGTAAGATAAACTTTTTAAGGAAATTCATTTCTAGATTTTTAGAGATTGTCAATCCATTTTATTCCATGTTAAAGCAAGACACCAAGATAGAATGGACAATAGAAGCCAAAAAAAAAATTTAAAGACATCAAAACTACCATTTCTTAATCTCTAGTTTTGATCAACCCAATTTTAACTAAATATTTCTACCTTTATTCATTTGTGTTAGATCACACTACAATAGTTTTACTCACATAAAATCTAGGTGATAGTGAATATGCAATCTATTTATTGAGTACCAACTTGAAATATGCAAAGTTAAAATATTTAATAATAGATAAAAAATATATGTATTTACTAAATTTTTAAGTAATTTAAAGCATTACATTCTAAGGAATAATATGTATTCCATCATTCTTATCCCAACTATCAAGCTCACACTCAACCAAAACTAATTGGGTAAAAGGAGAGCTAAGTGGATAGTGAAATTATAGGAATTTGATCTTAAAATAAGACAAACCAAGATGGTAAGAGGAAAAGGAATAATTTATCTCATGACTGAGACTTATCCATGCATTTTTGTTAAATAAATTAATCAGACTTAGGTAGATGGTGGTGAATGGTATGCTCAAATCATCTGCTATTTTCTCATAGTTACACATCTCTTTGAGATAAATAGAGAATAGAGATGATCCCTTAGGTTCAAATGAACCCATTATATGGTAAATAAGGGAGTCCTATAATGGAGTAATTATGAAGGCATATACTTGAGGTGTGTTTCAAAAAAAGGTGTGGACATCCTAGACAATTTACATTAGAAGATAAGTAGTGGACATCCCTCAAGAAATGTAACAACCTAAAAAGTATTGAGGATATAATACTAATGGACTATGACTTTAAAATATTCACATAACCATATAAGAACCTACCATAAATGTTAGGTGTTTGGAAATAGAGAGGTGAATGTTACCATGCCTCTATAACTAGTCATTGAAGGATGCCCTTTTGTTAAATGGGGTCTTGAATTCATTGGGTTATAAACCCAAATTTTTCATCAAGACACAAGTTTGTCCTAACAACTACTGACTATTACACTAGATGGAAAAAAATTATATCCATAAACAATTCCATATCACTAGATGTCAACAAATTTTTGGAAGAGAATATAATGGTCAAGTTTGATACTTCAATATCCTTAGTTTGTGATAGTGTCCTAGCTTTCCAATATATTAATTTAATGAGTGGGCCTACAAATACTAAATCACCATAAAGTTATCTTCAAATTATTATGCACAAGGTAATGGAATAACTGAATCTATTAAAAAGAATCAGATGGATGCCATAAGTAAGTTATCACAAGATAAACTGAGATGATGGCACCTATTACTAAAGTATGCACTATGGGTAAATAGAGCTAGAAAAAATATAACCTTCAATGCTTCACCATTTATGCTAGTGTATGCATAATAACTAATTTTTTGCATCATTCATAAAATCCTAACATCAGAATTTATGGAAGAGTATATCAAGTAGATGAAATAATATAGTCCAAACTACTC
Organism: Torreya grandis; assembly: GCA_037957365.1. NCBI lineage: Eukaryota > Viridiplantae > Streptophyta > Pinopsida > Cupressales > Taxaceae > Torreya > Torreya grandis. The sequence goes on from JARHVA010006312.1 coordinate 115,695, forward strand.
GACATAGTCTATATGGAAGATGCATGAACTAAAGCACTGCATATATTTAACAAACACCAAGACATTTTTAAAATGTGGTTTATGTAATCACCTAGAAGTGGTATTTAGATGCTAAGAGTGTTGGTTGAGATAGCCTATTCCTAGATTATCCCTAGACCTATCTTAGATCCTTTATCACATATTTCTATCTATTTTGTAGACCACACACATCTATAGTTAGCTCAAACATAGTCTTAGAATTACATTCCCAAAACCCAACCCATTATGCTCAACATCCTACCAACTAGACACTAGCACCACATTAGCAGCACTAGAGTGACATGGCATTAGTGTACCCAACTTGGCATAAGTGTTATTACCTTAAATATCTTGAATAGATATGTTTTTAAATGTATTCCCCTCCTACGGTCAACCTAAGCACATTTTATTATCTACACAAGCTATGGATAATTATAAATATAAGACTATTAGACCCTTATCAACTAGATGGACAATAGATGTACAAATCATACTCAAATAAGAAACAATTTGAGAAAAATCAAGGTTATTAATCCCTATACTGCCCTACTTCTACATACTACCATCTACAACTACTCTAAGCCCAGCTTTAAAATATTTTCAATCTCAATAACACTCAAGGCATTCAAGACCACTATCATTATAGCATTCACTTTCACTTGCACTAAGGACTTGGTGGGATAACTACATTGGGTTTGATCCCTCCTTAGAGTATTGGTATGTAGGAAACTTTCTTCACATTGGGGTGTTAAACAAGACTAGCTTATACTACTAACTAACACACATTTCAATATCATGTCATACTTGTAAGGAGGATTAGATTTTGCATACTAAATCAAATATTTCAAGCATAATATAGAGTTTTAGATTTGGTATGAGAAGGAAGAAAACATATAAACATATGCGTAGATGCTTTGATAAAATAGGAATAGTCCTACAAAGAGGACACTATCACCATTTTTAGGAAACTAAATCCATATCATTATTTTTTAGATGGGGAACTACTATCTAGTGAATACTCAAACCCAAGGAACTTATTGATGACAATCAAACCTATTTGTAACCTAGTTTTTATCACCTAGATCTTCTGTGACAACTATTTTCTAGATAAGTATATATTTACACATATTTATTACCAATTTTATAAAGTCAAAACAAGTTAAAATCTATAACAAATCAGTGGTTAGTTATTTCATATTATTTCACTAATTTAGACAACTCAACCCTTTAATATAACTTAGGATTTACATTAGTAATACCCTAAAATGTTAAAACATTTGGTGAACCTGACTTACCATGAATATTGCTAAAAAAACTAGTTTTGCCTAGGGTTTACCTTCTCTAAATTTTTGTGCACTAAATTAGGTTTTCAAACTCCTCTTTTTCTAATTTATTTTACATAACTTAGGCTATTTAATCAATACCACATTAAGGTCTCATTTATTTAAATATAATTTAAAACTTTGGTAAACATACCCTAATTCTAAACCTTGACACTACCTAACCATAGGGTCAACAATTATAGAATTATAATTTCAGATTCACGTATCTTCTAATTTTAATAATCATGATTATAATGATATAATATATTAATCTATTTTTGTTACATATTTTACTACTTTGATTTGCATGCTTGTTTCCTCTAATTTAGAATAAACTCATAAATGACATAGATACATGTATACATTATGATTCATATCTATTAAAATGTCTTTTATGTTTCACTCTATAATCATGTAAAAGTGGTAATTGGATGTTAAAAGTGTCATTTTGGTTACCATATTCCTAGCTTAGCCCTAGATCTATCATAGAGCTTCAAACTTGTTTTTCCAATCATTGAGTAGACCACAATCACCTATTGTTGGCCAAAACACAATCTTAAAACTATCATCTCAGATCCTAACCAAAATTACTTAGTAGCATGCTAAGAGGACATTAGTACCACATTTAGAACACTACAACCCCATGGCACTAATGTTCCCAATTGGACACTACTATCCTTAGCCCTATTTCTTCCCAATGGATACTCTTTCAAATGTGTGAACCTCCTAAGGTCATCATAAGAAAATTTTAAGATTTTCACAAGCAACAAATATATATATAAATATAAGTCTAATTGACTTCTATTTACTAGATGTAAAATAGATGCAAAAAACACATTCAAATCAAAGACAAGTTAAGCAAAATTAAAGTATTTGATTCATATTCTTCCCTAATTCTACATACTACCATCTCCAACATCCATAATCCTATTTTTCAAAGATTTCAAAGATCAATAACATTCAAGTAATACAATTTCACTCTTATTCTGGTATTTACTTACACTTGCATCAAACACTAGGTGGGAGAAATACATCAGGATTGATCCCTTTTCAAAGTATTGGTATGTAGGAAACTCTCTTCATAGTAGGGTGCTGAGGATGTCCAACTTATCCTACTAATGAAAATGCAATTATTTCTCATTCCATACTTGCAGGTATGATTAGGTTTTACACACTAAATTAGGTTTTTCAGGCATAACACAGAGCTCCAAGTTTTATAGGAAGTAACATTGCATAAAAACATAGACATAGGTGCTCCAATAAAATAAGAACATTCCCACAAAGCGGACACTACCACCACTTATAAGATACTATAGAAACATTGGGCTACTATCCATATTGGGTTATATTATCTAGTGAGTATATGAACACGAAAATCTTATTGATGACATGTAGAACTATCCAAAACCTAGTTTTTAGAATCCATATCATCTACGATAGCCACTTTTCATATAAATATTTATTTATACCTATTTATTAATATTTTAAAAAATTTAAATAATTTTAAATGCTATAAAAAATCAATAATTAATTACTTCATATTTATATAAATGATTGGGACATCTCAGCCCCTTAATCTAAACATATGTTTTACATAGTTGAACCCTAAGAAGGTTAAATCATTTGATGAACCTAACTTACTTCAAATATTAATTCAAACCCTAGTTTTCATTAATAAAAATTTTTATGTAATAAATTAGGGCTAAATACTTCTAATTTTATATACAACCTATCTAATTAAATTAATTTCATATAAGGTTTTAAATTTATTTGAATATAATTTAAATTTGTTACAAAGAAATTGTAGATTCAAGAAAGCCTAACTGTAGACACACTTAGGTTTGTATTATTTTCTATTTATACTCAAATTTTATTTACAAAAGTTATATTTGAGATTCATATGTCTTCCAAATTCATATAATCATGATCATAAATATATAAGAAATCAATCATTTTTTATTGCAAAGTCTAATACTTTCATTTACATTTTTATTCCCTTTAATTTGGAATGAACTCATAAAAGACATAAACACATGTATAGATTATGCTTTATATTAATTTAAATACATGTCATATCTCATAACATGTTATATTTTTCCTACATGCAATTTCACTAACAAGAAAACCTATACACACATATAGGATTTAGTACATAAGCTAACAACTATGTTTTAAGTCTCATTGTCATATCTTATGTACAGGAACAAATCTCATTATCCTCCTCATCTCCATGAGGGTGATATCTAATTTACCTCTAACTAGTTCCATGGTATCAATCCTCCATAATATGAACCAACCTATACCAATGTCACTATTCCCCATATCATATTCACACCTCTTCCCTGTAGAGTGTGTGCCTACATGTTCAATCAGAAACAACTAAGGTTTTCACTTATGAGACTCTATGTGATCAACTTATTAGTATGAGAATATAATTATAGGTTTAAAAAAACAAAATCAACTACTAAATTAAAATATTAAAAAATCTAATAATAAATTTATAATACAAAGGCCTCCAGGGCACAATACTATAAATCATGTTTATATCTCTTCACCTAGTCAATTTGTGGAAAACAATGTTATATATCCACATCATAAATCACAATAAAGTAGATCTACAAATAGTGATTTAAAAACATTTGAAATTTCAAATAAGATTTCAAGTGAGATACTAAGGGGAATTATTAAAGCTAAATTGATTAATCTGCCCCCTCTACACCCAATGAGGAGATCCATATATTTTTGTGCATATCATAAAATGTATGGGCACCACATTAATTCATGTTTAGAATTAAAAAGGAAAATAAAATAGATCATGGATATAGATGACTCACATAATGATGTGTCATCCAAAAAACATACATTGGCACATGTACCAACTCAAAAAGGGTCAAATTCAGAAACAATACAAAAATGATTACCAAAGCATAACTTGGAACAATAAAAGGTTCCAAAATCACGGTCAAAATAATAAATAATAAAACAAGCATAGATAAATGAATCAAATATATCTCTCCAAATTGAGGCTAAATGCTCAATATGGTATGAGTTTGGTCAAAAGTATCTACAAAAGTATGATTATCATTGCCAATTTTGGGAAAATAGACCCAAGGCATCACTTCTCCTATTTTAAAAGCTGATAGTATTGATCAACAAGATTTGGGGTTTATTAAAAATCCTAAGGCACATTAATAAAATAATATAGTTTATCAAGGCAAAAAATCTAGATACACTATAAATGTTAAAAAAAAGAGAAATTTATTAAGTTACAAATTTAAAATCATGCTCAGCTAAAAAGCATTATCAAACAAGGATTTATAGAAAAAGATCCTCCACAACACCATATGTTTACAATAGGCAAAATTTCAAATGAAATAATCACAATCAATCTTCCAAAGCATGACTCAGAAAGAATCACTTCATAATATGAGGTAATTCCCTCTAGCATTCTATGTTATCATGATTGTAATGTTGAACAACATTATGATTCTGATGATGAACAATACTTAGTTTCCTACTGCAACAACATTTAAAAACATCATAACAATCACACTACATGAGACATTTTGATTTATATATTTGACATAGGCCACAATGATAGTGAGTCTCCCATGATAATCATTAGTTAGTATGGTTCCTACCCTTATACATACTTCCTACTCTCTCACTCCATGTACATAGTTTATTTTAATTTTCTTATACATATATTATACTTAGAAAATATAAAAACAATATAAAATATCAAAATACAAAATCATTCAAATATTTTAAAAACAAAAAATTTCTAGATTTTATGCATTGTTATGTTTACATTTATACTACTTACTAGATATTACATATTGCTAGCTATGATAGTATAGTTAGTTTTATCATACACATATGATTCACTTGTTCTTGTCAAGTTATTTCAAATTCTAGATAGGAATTTAGTCCACTACACTAATCTTAACAAACTATCATCTACCCATTGGGGGAATTTACGCTGATCTAGTTTTATAAATTGATACATCCACCCACTTAGGGGTATCTAATACACAGTTACTATAACCAATTTCTATCTTACATACTATACATTATAATTTATGATTTATTTATCATGATATTTATCATTAATCCTCATTTCTTATATTTTTTACCCATTATCACTTGTTACACTCATTATATATGCATCTTAGCATCTACATAGATATGTATTACATAGTTATACATTCTTTCATTTCTAGTTTTTCTAGATTAGAATTGAATTCATTGCTATAATTCTTCCATATATAAGGTCATTTCAAGATGCCATTATTCTTAGGCTCTACACCAATTCTATATTTTTATTCCTTAGACAGGTACCCGTGTCCCTCGTGTGTGTTTTCCTACTTCTATTTATGAACATTTTAACATGTCTTTCTATGTGGCTCTACTTGAAATTTCTTGTTGCTTAGATATGTGGACATTTGAACATGTCCTTGTATGTATCCATTCTTAGATTTAATGGCACATGCCTATGTCCCTTGTGTTGTGGCCCCTTGGCCTACCTTTTTGTGCCTAATGTGTTTGTATTTATGCTTCCTTATATGATTCTACACCATGACACTTGTATTTACTTATCACACACACATGCGCTAGTTTTTTATTCCATGAGGGACCTCATACATCTACCCTTCCTACTTGGGTGTCATGATGGACATAATGCCCCATCCCCATAGGTAGTTACTCATATTTATTATTATACATTGATATATTAACACCCTTGTGTAATAAAAGATTACAACATACATCTTACATTACTTACTCATTCTTATATCTACTTACATTGTGATGTTATGTTTGTACATTGTATTTAAATATCATGCACATGCTCTATCTAACACATTTTTTAGAGATACTTTTTTATAGGTTAGTTCTTACATAGATTTCACAACTACCCAATACCCTAAAAGGTTAAAAAAATTGAACCTGACTTACTTTGAATATTTATTAAAACCCTAGTTTTATGTAGGGTTTACCTTCTCTAAATTTTTGTGCACTAAATTAGGTTTACAAAATCCTCTTTTTATAATTTTGTTTGCATAACCTAGCCCAAATAATAAATACCACATTAGGGTTTCACTTATTTAAATATAATTTAAAACTTTTGGTAAACTTACCCTAATTCCAAACCCTAGCATTACCTAAACCTAAGGTCAACATTTATAGAATTATAATTTCAAATTCACATATCTTCTAATTTTTTATAATCATGATTATAATGATAAAATAAATTAATAACTTTTTTTTGTAAATTTTACAAATTTTATTTCCATGCGTGTTTCTTCTAATTTACAGTATATCAATTAAAATTTATTTCGTATTTCATTGTATAATCACCTAAAATTGGTAATTAGATGCTAAGAGTGTCGTTTGGGTTGCCCTATTCCAAGCTTAGCCCTAGACCTATCGTAAAGCCTTAGACTTATTTTTCCAATCATTAAGTAGACCATAGTCACCTAAAGTTAGCCAAAAAATAATCTTAGAACAATCATCTTATATCCTAACCAAATTTACTTAGTAGTATAGCAATAAGACATTAGCACCAGATTTAGAACACTCCAACCATATGGCACTAGTGTCCCCAATTGGGTGCTACTATCCTTAGCCCTAGTTCTTCCCAATGAATAATTTTTCAAAGTTTTTCCCCTTCTAAGGTCATCCTAAGAAAATTTTATCATTCACCCAAGAAAAAAACCTTTATAATATAAGTCTAATTGACCTCTATTCACTAGATGGAAAATAAATGTAAAAAGCACATTCAAATCAAAGGAAAGTTAAGAAAAATTTAGTTATTTTATCTATATTCTAACCTAATTATAAATAATACCATCTACAACATCCCTAAGCCCACTTTTCAAAGATTTTAAATCTAAAGCACATTCAAGGCATATAAGTCCACTCTCATTCTATAATTTACTTGCACTTGCATTAAGCACTAGTTGGGAGAACTACATTGGGCATGATCCCTCTTCAAATTACTGGTATGTAGGGAAATGTCTTAATAACATGGTGTTAACGATGTCCATCCTATCCTAGTAACTAAAAAATAATTATTTCTCATTCCATACTTAAAAGGAGGATTAGGGTTTACACACTAAATTAGGTTTCCTAAGCACAACACAAAGCTCTAAGTTTCACATACAGTAACATGATATAAAGATATAGGCATAGGTGCTCCAAAAAAATAAGAACATTCCCAAAAGAGGACACTACCTCCACCTAAGGGAACTACACAAACATGGGGCTACAATCAATATCGATTGATACTATCTAGTGAGCATAGAAACACCATAATCTTATTGACGACATTTAGAACTCTCTAAAACCCATTTTTTAGAACTTAGATCAGCCACAATGGTCACTTTTCATATAAGTATATGTTTATGCCTATTCATTACTATTTTTAAAAATTCAACTAAGTTCAAATTCTATAAAAAAAACTAGCAATTACTTATTGCATATTTATTTAAATAATTTAGACATCTCAACCCCTTGATCTAAACATAGGTTTTACATAGTTAAACCCTAAAACAATTAAATCATTTGGTGAACCCGACTTACTTTGAATATTGATTCAAACCCTAATTTACATTAATAAAAAAAATTATGCAATAAATTAGAGATGAATTCTTCTATTTTTCTTATTTTTTATAGAACCTATCTAATTAAATAAATTTCATATTAGGGTTTAAATTTATTTGAATATAATTTAAATTTGTTGAAAAGAAATCATAGAATTAAAAAAAGCCTAACCCTAGACACACTTATGGTTGTATAATTTTATATTTATACTCATATTTTATTTTAAAAACTCATATTTAGTTTCATATATCTTCTAATTCATATAATCATGATCATAAATATAGAAGAAATCAATCACTTTTTGTTGCAAAGTCTAATACTTTCATTTCCATGTTTGTTCCCTTTAATTCAGAATGAACTCAAAAAAGACATAAACACATGTATAGATGATGATTTATATCAATTTAAATATATGTCGTATGTCATATCATGTTATATTTCTCCTACATGGAATTCCATTAACAAGAAAACCTATATATAGATAGAGGATTTAGTACATAAGATAACAACTATGTTTCATGTCTCAATGTCATATATTATTTAAAAGAAAGAATCTCCTTATCCTCCTCATCTCCATGAAGGTGACAAATAATATACCTCTAACCAGGTCCATGGTATCAATCCTTCACAATATTAAACAACCTATACCAATGTCATTCCCCGTACACAACATATTCACACCTCTTCCCTATAGGGTTTGTGCCTACATGTTCAATTAAAAACAACTAGAGTTTGCACTTATGAGATTATATGTGATCAAATTATTAGTATGAGAAAAATAATTATAGGTTTAAAAAATCAAAATCAACTACTACATTAAAATATTACAACATTGGAAAATAAATTTATAAGACAAAGGCTTTTAGGGCATAATAGTGTAAATCATGTTTATACATCTTCACCTAGTCAATTTATGGAAAATAATGTTACACATCCACATCGTAAATAAAAAAAGTACATCTATAATTAATTATTTAAACATCTTTAAAATGTCAAATAAGAGCTCAAGTGAGATACTAAGGGAAATTATTAAAGCTAAATTGATCAATCTACCCCCTCTATACCCAATGAGGAGATACAGATATTTTATGTATATCTTATAATCCATGGGTACAACACTAATTCATGTTTAACATTTAAAATGAAAATATGACATATCATAGATAAAAATGACTCACACAATGACACTTTTTCCAAATAACATACATTGGCACATCTACCAATTTAGAAAGGGTCAAATTTAGAAATAGTACCAAAAAAGTTAACAAAGCATAACTCCGAATAACAAAATGTTCTAAAAGCAAAATCACAACAAGAAATAGTAAAAAAAGAATAGATAGATCAAGTAAATATACCTCTCCAAATTGAGGTTAAATGTTCAATATGGTATGAGTTTGGTCAAAAGTATCTACAATAGCATTATTATCATGGTCAATCTAGGTTTGGGAAAATATGCCCAATGCATCACTTCTCCTATTCTAAAAGTTGATAATATTGGTCAACAAGGTTTGGGGTTTATTGAACATCCTAAGGCACATTAGTAAAAAATATACTTTATCAAGGCACAACATCTAGATACACCAAAAAATTTATTAAAAGAGCAAGATCGTAAATTGTAAATTCAAAATCATGCTCATCTAAAAAGCATTCTCAAACAAGGCTTTCTAGCATAAGAACCTTCACAATACCATATTTCTAAAATAAGCACAGTTTCAAAGGGAAAAATCACAATCAATCTTCCAAAGCATAATTCAAAAAGGATCACTCCACAATATGAGACAATTTCTTCTAATTCTAGGTTATCATGATTCTAATGTTGAAAAATATTATCATTTTGATGATGAATAATACTCAGATTCCTATTACAAGAACATTCAACTAAATCATAGTAACCATGTTGCATAAGAGATTATGATTCTTATATTTAACATAGGCCATGATAACTAACAGTGTACTAAAAATGATGATAAGGAAATAAAATGCAAGAAATAAATTAAACATTAGAGAAAATAATAAAAAATATCGATGTTAACAATAATATCAGCATTTGAAATGACTGCAAGTGGATAACATTTGAAACTGGTTTTTTCCCACCAAGTTGAGCCCCCTAAGTGTGACCGGTGGGATCATGGATCCAATGGAGGACACTACTAGTAGTAGTGCCTATGGGAATCTGTTCAAAAATCTAGTAGTGGATAGTCCATCCAACAGATGGAAGAAGGCACTTACAGGTGAAAAGACGTGCCCCTCAAAAAGCATGATGAGCCTCCCTATTATCTCAAAGGGCACGGCCTTGCATATCCTAGATGATCTGGTGGAGGAAATTGTGGCATCCATGGACCTTATGTTAGTAGGTAAGTTTTTTTCTTTCTATCTTAGTATCGAAATGATTAGGAAATGGGTTATGTCTAGGTGGAAAGTTAAGGGTAGTGTTTCAATCACTGCCATGGCAAGAGGCCTATTCATTTTTAGTTTTACGAATAGGGAGGACATGATCACTACTCTTGCTAGAGGACCATGGTTGTATGGCCCACATTTTCTTGCCCTATGCTCGTGGAAACTAGGATTTGATCCTAACTCATACCTTAATAAGTCTGTGCTTACTTGGGTAAGACTGCTAGGGTTCCCTTTGGAATTTTGGGATGAAAATTTTTTCACAGCTATTGGCAATTCTATTGGCCAATATGTCACTACAGATCATACAACTAGAATGAATTCTAGATGTGTGTATGCTATACTTTGTGTCAATGTTGAAATAAATAGGACTCTCCATATGACCATAGAGCTAAACTCTAAATATGGGACCTAGACTCAGCTGATCACTTATGAAAATGCTACCACTTTCTATCAAATATGTAAGAGAAAGGGACATTTAAAGACACAATGCACAACAAAGAAAAAGGGGAGGAAAGATGATTCTCAAATTGAAGGGGAGGATTAGTCTCTCAATTGTAGAAAGAACATCAAGTAGGAAATGGAGAGTAATATGGAAAATCTTGACAACACAAAAAAGGGAGAGGAGGAGATGAGAAAGGAGGATATCACTAGTAGTGAGGGAAAAGCTATCCCAAATGAAAATATAGTATCAGTTGATAGTTAGAAGGCTATTTTTAACATAGCCAACCCTCTAGAAAAATAGACTAATATGTCTAAGGAAGGAGAAAGAGGTAACCTTTTGATAGAGGAAGTCAATGAAGAAGATAAAGTTCCAAGAGTTGGACAGGAAGAAGTAACTCCAAAAAGTCCCACTAAAGGAGAAGCATACCCACAACTAAATACAGACATTTTCCATGCTCTTGAAGTCAGAGACCAAGTAGGAAACTACTTAGCAATAGGTGTAACAGGATAAAGTGGTAGTAATGAACAGGAGGAATGGGCTACCCCAAAGAAAAAGAATCAAAAAGGTGAAAAATCTACAGATGTTGGAACTGAGCCCAAATAAGGGAGGCCAAACCTAAGAGAAACAAGACAAAGAGAGATTCCTAGGGAGATTGCTAGTGGTAAATAGAATACACTAGAGACCTAACCCCCCAAACCCTATAAATGAGAATATTATCTTGAAACCTAAGGGGCTTTAACAGTCCCTCAAAGCAGTTTGAGGTTAAAAACTAGATTTTAGATAATAAATTAGATATTTTATTACTTTAAGAAGTCAAGATGAATGAGGAGAATTTTATGAAAATTGCTACCTATATATGGCCTAAGGTGGCTTTTTGCATTAGTCTTGCTGAAGGGGCTTTAGGGGGGATTGTCACTATGTGGAATAGTGCTAAAATCTATGGGTTTCTTATGGCTTATAATAAGCACTTCTTGATTACCAATTTTTCTATGAAATCTTTGAATTGGTCATTGATCAATGTTTATGGATCGAATAACAGAGCTTTGAGACAGAAATTATGGATAGACCTAAGCAGTTTCAAGAATAATCCATAGAACATTAGATGGATGTTAGCCAGAGATTTTAACACTCCTCTATACCCTTCTGAAAAACAAGGTGGAATTATGGATTGCTCAAACAACATGTTCGACTTTACTAAATTCATCAATGATTGGGGATTATTGGACATAGAGCTGCAAAACCAAATTTTACCTAGACCAATAGAAGAAGAAGAGATCAAATGATTCATGTTAAATTAGATAGATTTCTTATATCAAGCAACTGGAAGGATTATCATACTATGCAGGCATAGGTTTTCCCTAGAACCATGTCTGACCACGGCCCGATCTTCCTCAGTTGGAGAGAACAGGGACATTTTAGACCTTCCCCATTCTATTTTGAAGCTATGTGGATCAAACACAAAGACTTTAGAAAAATGGTGGCCCAATGGTGGAAAATTCCTATTCAAAGTCCTCCTATGTTCAGAATAGTCAAGAAACTCCAACACATTAAACAAGAAGTTCATGGATGGAATAGATATAGCTTTGGGCAAGTCTTCCAACAGAAGAAAAATATAGTGGGAAAACTCAAGGATATACAACAACTGATAGATCAAGGGGATGACTCTGAGGACACTTTAGAAGAATAGAATATCTTGTCTTTAGAATGGAAGAATCTTATGGAAACAGAAGAGCTTTTTTGGAAACAGAAATCCCATGTTCAGTGGCTTAAAGAGGAGGATAGGAACACTTCCTTTTTTCATCTCTCAGCTATGAACATAGAAAAGCCAACTCAATAACTAAGCTTGTCCTAGATAATGGTGACATTATTACCAAGGATAATGAAATACGAGAACAAGCTAGGGATTTCTTTTAGAATATGCTTACAGAAAAAAATAATAATGATAGAATCGATAGACCTATGAATCAATTTATTGATAAAATCCCCTATTTGATAATGGAAGAAGATAATCTGGAGATGTTAAAGCCTATATCCAAGGAAGAATTCCATGCTATTTTATTCTCCATGGGTTCTTTTAAAGCCCTAATTCCTAATGACTTTCCTCCTATATTCTTTTAGGAATATTGGGAGATAGTAGGAGTGGACCTCACGACTGTTGTGCATAATTTTTTTAGATCAGGTAAACTTTTGAAACAAGCTAATAATACCTTCATAGTACTTGTTCCTAAAAAATCACAAACTTCACACCTCACTAATTTTAGGCCCATTAGTCTATGCAAACACTATGTATAAGTTATGTACTAAAATGTTGGTCATAAGGATTCAACCTTTATTAGACAAAATTATTTCTCCTGCTCAAAAAGGTTTTGTCCCAGGCAGGCATATTCTTGATTCTGTGATCACCACAAATGAGACTATTCACTCCATGGATAAGAGTAGAATCCTTGGGATGGCTCTCAAGCTTGATATTTCTAAAGCTTATGATAGAGTCTCATGGACTTTCCTATTCCAAGTGATCAAAAAATTTGGGTTTAATGATAAAATGTCTCACTTGTTATGGAACGTGGTCTCTTCTGCAAAATTCTTAGTGCTGGTTAATGGTGTTCCTAGATGTTTTTTCTCATCCTCAAGAGGAATTCATCAAGGAGACCCTCTCTCCCCATACTTATTCATCATTATGGCTGAGGCACTGAGAAGATACATACAAGTAGATATAGCCTCAAAAAAGCTATTGGGCATCAAACCTGCCTCCTCCCTTCATCCTATGGTGGTATAGCAGTTTGTGGATGATACCATCTTCTTTGGCATCTCATCATTGATTAAAGCTAGAATATGGAAGAATATCTTAAATAATTATGCTAGAGAGTTGGGAGAAAGGATAAATTTCTAGAAAAGTAATGTGTATTTCTTCAACACTCCTAATGAACTTAGACATATAATCATTGATATATTAGAATGTGCTAAACCTGGCCTACCAGCTACCTACCTAGGTCTCCCACTCTAGGTCAAAGAGGTATCTCTTGGATTTTGGAATGGAATTGTGGAAAGAATGTAGAAGAAACTTCTTGGTTGGAAGGGGAAACTACTCAGCAGTGCTGGTAAACTACAACTTCTTCGGGCTTCATTGCAAGGTATTCCTACATACTTCCTATCTCTTTTTAAAATTCTTACGTATTTTGTTGAGAAACTAGAATAGATCCAAAGGAAATTTTTATGGATGGGAGTGGAAGACAAATAGAAAATGTCTTTAGTCAGATGGGAAAAAGTGTGTCTTTCAAAATCTCATGGTGGACTTAATATTAGGTCCACTAGGAACATGAACAAAGCCCTTCTCTCAAAAGTTAGTTGGAACTTGATCCATAAAAACAATGATTGGGGGGAAATAATGTATTCCATATACATGCATATCATTGATGATTCCAACTTTCTTCAATAGATGGGATTACTCCAGGGATTTTTGATATGGAATAAAATGCTAAAAAGTAGAAGCCTTCTCAAATAGGGAATTAGATGGAAACTTGGAAATGGCCGGCATATTAAATTTTAGGATGATATCTAGTTAAAGGACAAGGCTCTCATCACACAGGGAATCTATGGAGAGATTTTTGACTTGACTACCCAATTTTTTGGAGATAGGGTGAGTGATTATATGGAAAATAACAATGGGATGAGGAGCTGGAAAAATCTTTTGGATTGTTGTGTGCACTGGCTTGAGCTTTTCTCAAGAGTTTGGGAGATCCAACAGTGCATTCAAGAGATCAGAATCCCTCTCTTTCCCTAGGAGGATGAACAATACTAGTGGCTAGATAAGAATGAATCATTCTCTATCAAATCTACTTACCATCTGCTCATTCTTGAAGCTCAGAATAAAGATGTATGGAAAAAGGTTTGGAATCATAAACTTATTCCAAAAATTAACATGTTTTGGTGGGCTGTTGCTCATAACAAAATCCTTACTCAGGATAACCTTCAAAAGAGAGGGTTTACTTTGGGTAACAGATGTTTCCTATGTGGTTCAAAAGAGGAATCAGTTTCACACATCTTTATCCACTATGAGTTTGCTCAAGAATTATCGGGCACAATACTTAACAACTTTGGTTTTGAATGGGTCTAAAATTCTGACCTTGAAGTAATTCTTAGCTGGAACCCAACCTTCACACATCCCTAGCTTATGGAATTATGGAAGCAAGCTCTGCCATATTTGAGTTAGACTTTATGGAAAGAGCGCAATCATAGAATTTTTAGGGACACTGCTAGAAATGCTTCTCAGGTGTTTAACTCCTTTGCTAAGACCATTATGGAAAGTGTTACAACAGCTCATATTCATGTTGTGGAGAAACCCCTATCTCAAATTGAAATCCAAATTATAGCCAAATGGAAGGTTTTAAACTAGATCCCTGGTTATAATAACTCCAAAATTCTATAGAGACTTAATACTAAATGGATCCCCCCTAAACCTAACTGGATGAAACTCAACTTTGATGGGGCATCCAAGTTGGATGGTAAAGATAGTGGAGGAGGAATTATAAGGAATGATAAAGGATGGATGTTTGCTATCTATACTAGTGGAATTGGATGCCAGAGCAACAACTATGCTAAAGCAATGGCTTTACTATAGGGATTAAAGTTAGTTATATCCCTAGGAATAAGGAACTTGAATATACAAGGAGACTTTAAGATGGTCACAGATGCTGTTAATAAAGCTTCAAACATGGGAATCAAGCTAAAAGACATCATTACTGATATCCAATTTCTTTTACAAATTTTTTTTGAAGTTGAGATTTCCCATACCTATAGAGAAGGCAACAGGGTCGTTGATGCTTGTGCCAACCTTGGACAGCAATTTTCAAGTTGGAGGGTGTGGCGACAAGGCATTCATATTCCCTTAAACATTAGGGAGATCATTCAAAAGGAGATGACTTGTTAGGAATGAGGTGTATTGATGACCCTAAAAAGACCCCTATTGATACCCTCGACTCCTTGACGAGCAAGAAGGGCAAGAAGAGAAAGGTTGATGAAGAGGAAGAAAATATTAAAGAGACTATGAAAGGGACCCACAAGAATCTGAGTAGGGCCACGAGGGGCCAAGGTGGAAAATCTCACAAGCCTTCCAAAATTAATAAGGATTCCCCTCTGGAGTGCAATGGTTAGGGTAGATTGCTGGTAAACCAACCCCAAAGGCCAGACTATTTGATTATTTGGAAAATGCTTCAGAAGAAGTAACCTAGGAGGAAGAGTCTGAGGAGCTAGAAATCTAGGAAATTTTGGAGGACACTGGAGGGAAGCAGGCTACTAGGGATTTTGAGGTTACTGAGGAGCAGGGTTCTGAGACTATGGGAACTACTGACAATAAGGGGAAAATGTATGTTGAGGAAGCTGGTGAGGGCATTGAGAATGAGACTGATTGGAAAACTGAAATTGGGACCCTAAAGGACTACATTTAGAAGTTGGAGAAGGTCTTTGCCAAAGAGCTTCATAATACAATTTTGTTGAACATGTCTATGCTAGAAGTGGTGGGTAATACTAGGTATGCTAACAACATGGAGAATGAGAAACTCAATGATCTTATCAAATCAGTAGTTATGTAAGGGGAGACCTCTCTAACTCTAGTCTTCCCGTGGCTTGTGTTTTGTTTTTATCTATTTTTATCGACTATGCCATCGTCTCTCTGAAGGCATTTTTTGTTTGTTTGCCTTCTTGTCTTTTTTGAATATATAGGGTTCAACCCCTGGTTTGCCACCTTACTATATCAAAAACATAGGCCATGATGATAGTGAGTTTCTCGTGATAGTAACTGGTGATTATGGTTCCTACCCTTGTATATACTTCCTACTCTCTCTCATTCATTATACATAATTTATTTAAATTTTATTATATATAGATTATACTTAGAAAACATCAAAATAATAATATGTCAAAATACAAAAACATTCAAATATTTTAAAAACAAAATTTTTATAGATTGTATGCATTGTTATGTTTACATTTCTACTACTTACTAGATATTGTATATTTCTAGTTATGCTAGTATAGTAAATTTTACCATACACATATGCTTCACTTGTTCTTTTTGAGTTTTTGTAGATTCTAGATAGGACTCTAGTCCACTACACTAATCCAAACCAATTATCATCTACCCATTAGTGGAATTTACACTAATTTAGGTTTATACATTGATACATCCACCCACTTGGGGGCTTCTCATTCAAAGTTAATATACCAAGGTTATATCTTACATACTATAAATTATAATTGATTTATCTTGATATTGACCATTGATCCTCATTAATCAGATGTTTTACCCATTATCACTAGTTACACTCAGTATATACGCATCCTAGAATCTACATAAATTTATACTACATAGTTATACATTATTTCATTTCTAATTTTTATAGATTAAAATTGATTATGTTACTATGCTTCTTCCATATTCAAGGGCATTTAAATATGTCATTATTATTAAGCTCTATGCCACTTCTATATTTTTATTCCTTGGACATGTACCCATGTCCCTTGTGTGTGTTTTCCTGCTTCTTTATGTAAACATTTGAACATGTCCTATGTGGCTCTATGCCAAATTACTTGTTACTTATGTATTTGGACATTTTAACATGTCCTTGTATGTATTAATTCTTAGATTTAGTGGCATGTGCTCATGTCCCTTGTTTTTTGGCCCCTAGGCCTACCTTTATGTGCCTCATGTGCTTGTATGTATGCTTCCTTGTATGCTTCTACACCATGACACTTGTATTTTATTTTTACACATAAACACACTAGTTTTTGATGCCATAAGGGACCTGATGCATCTACCCTTCCTACTTGGGTGTCATGATTGACATCATTACACATCCCCCTAGGTAGTTACTCAAATTTGTTATTATACATTGATTACATCTTTCTTGACACCCTTGTGCAATGCTAAATAACAACATACATCTTACATTACTTACTCATTCTCAAATTTATTTACATTTTGATTTTATGTTTGTAGTTTTCTTTCAAAATATCATGCACATGCTCTGGTTAACACATTTTGTAGATCTACTTTTTTACAGGGTAGTTCTTACATAGATTTTACAACTACCCAATACCCTAAAAGGTATAAACATTTGGTGAACTTGACATACTATAAATATTGCTTAAAACCGTAATTTTTCCTAGGGTTTAACTTCTCTAAATTTTTGTGCACTAAAATAGGTTTGAAAACTCCTCTTTTTGTATTTTTGTTTGCTTAACTTACCCTATTTAACCAATAACACAATAGGATTTCATTTATTTAAATATAATTTAAAATTTTAGTAAACTTACCCTAATTCCAAACCTTGGCACTACTTAACCTTAGGGTCAACATTTCTATAATTATAATTTTAGATTCACATATATTCTAACTTTATAATCATGATTATAATGACAGAAGAAATTAATCACCCTTTTTTTGGAAATTTTAGAACTTTCATTTTCATGATTATTTCCTCTAATTCAAAATAAACTAAAAAATGACATAGATACATGTATACATGATGCTTCATATCAATTAAAATGTATTTCATGTTTCATTATATAATCACCTAAAAGTGGTAATTAAATGCTAATAGCATTGCTTGCGTTACCCTATTCCTAGCTTAGCCCTAGACCTATCATAAATCCTTAGACTTATTTTTCTAGTCATTGAGTAGACCACAATCACCTTTAGTTAACTGAAATAGAGTCCCAAAACTATCATCTTAAATTCTAACCTGACTTTCTCAATAGTCTACCAAGAAGACATTAGTGCCACATTTGGGACACTACAACTATATAGTGCTTGTGTCCCAAATTGGGCACTACTATCCTTAGCCCTAGTTCTTCCCAATGAATACTTTTTCAAATGTATTCCCCTCCTAAGGTCATCTTAAGAAAATTTTATTATTCACATAAGTAAAAAAATCTATAAATATAAGTCTAATTAACATCTATTCACTAGATGGAAAATAGATGCAAAATGCACATTTAAATCAAAGACAAGTTAAGCAAAATTAAAATTTTTTGATCCATATTCTACCCTAATTTTGCATACTACTACACCATCTCTTACCTAATTTTTAAAGTTTTAAAATCTCAAGCACATTCAAAGAATCCAATTCCACTCTCATTCTATCATTTACTTTTACTTGCATCAAGCACTAGGTGGGAGAACTACATCAGACTTGATCCCTCTTAGAGTATTGGTAAATAGGCAAATCTCTTCACAATAGGGTATTGAGGATGTCTAGTCTATCCTATTAATGAACACACAATTATTTCTCATACCATAATTGAAAGGAAGATTAGGGTTTACACACTAAATTTGGTTTTTCAAGCACAACATAGACCTCCACATTTTGCACATAGTAACATGAAATAAAAACATAGGCACAAGTACTCCAAAAAAATAGGAACATTCCCATAAAGGGGACACTACCACCACCTAGAGGACACTACACAAACATGAGGCTAATAAACAAATGGGGTACTACTATCTAGTGAGTATACAAATATTATAATCTTATTGATGACATTCAAAACTATCCAAAACCCAATTTGTAGAACCCATATCATTTATGACAATCACTTTTCATATAAGTCTCTATTTATGCCTATTTATTATTATTTTTGAAAGTCAAAGAAGGTCAAATTCTATAACATATCAGTAATTAATAATTGAATATTTATTTTACTAATTTAGACATCTCATCCCCTTAATCTAAACATAGGTTTTACATCATTAAACTTTAAGAAGGTTAAATCATTTGGTGAACCTGACTTACTTTGAATATTACTTCAAACCCTAGTTTGCATTAATTCAAATATTTGTGCAATAAAATAGGGATGAATACTTCTATTTTTCATATTTTTTTAGACAACCTAGTTAATTAAATCAATTTAATATTATAGTTTAAATTTATTTGAATATAATTTAAATTTGTTTCAAAGAAACCCTAATTTCAAAAAAGCCTAATGCTAGACACACTTAAGGTTTGTATCATTTTCTATTTATACTCATTTTTTATTCCCAAAAATCATATTTTAGATTCATATATCTTCTAATTCATATAATTATGATCATAAAGATGGAAGAAATCAATCATTTTTTGTTACAAAGTCTAATGATTTCATTTATAGGTTTGTTCCCTTTAATTCAAAATGAACTTAGAAAAGACATAAACACATGTATAGATGATTATCTATATCAATTTAACTATATGTCATATCTCATATCATGTTATCTTTCTCCTACATGGAATTACATTAACAAAATAAACCTATACACACATAGAGGATTTAGTATATAAGCTAACAACTATGTTTCAAGTCTTAATGTCATCTCTTATGTACAGGAAATAATCTCCTTCTCCTCCTCATCTCCATGAGGGTGACATATAATTTCCCTCAAACTATATCCATGGTATCAATCCTCCACAATATGAATCAACCTATACCAATGTCACTATTTTCCATACATAGCATATTCACACCTCTTCCTTATAGGGTGTGTGCCTACATATCCAATAAAAAACAACTAGGGTTTACACATGTGATACTTTATGTGATCAACTTATTAGTATGAGAAAGATAATTATTGGTTTAAAAAATCAAAATCAACTACTATATTAAAATATTATAGCATTAGAAAATAAATCTATAAGACAAAGGCCTCTAGGGCACAATAGTGTAAATCATGTTTATACATCTTCACCTAGTCAAACTATGGCAAACAATTATCCACATCATAAATCACAACAAAGTACATCTAAAAATAGTGATTTAAAAATCTTTCAAAGTTTAAATAAGAGTTCAAGTGAGATACTAAGGAAATTATTAAAGATAAATTGATCAATCTACCCCCTCTACACCCAATGAGTAGATCTAGATATTTTGGTGCATATCATAGGATGCATGGGCACCACACTGATTCATGTTTAGAATTGAAAATGAAAATAAAATAGATCATGGTTAAAAATGAGTCACACAATGAAAATTCATCCAAACAACATACATTGGTGCATCTACCAATTCATAAAGGGTCAAATTTAGAAATAGTACAAAAATGGATAGTAAAGCATAACTCAAAATAACAAAAGGTTCCAAAAGCACAATCAAAACATGAAATAGTACAAGTGTAGATAAAGCAAGTAAATATAACTCTCCAAAATGAGGATAAATGTTCAATATGGTATGTTTTTGGTCAAAAGTATCTACAACAATATGATTATCATGGTGAAGGTTTGGGCAAATAGACCCAAGGCATCACTTATCCTATTATAAAAGTTGTTAATATTGGTCAACAAGGTTTGGGGTTTATTGAACATCCTAAGGAACATTAGTAAAAAATATATTTTATCAAGGAAAAACATCTAGATATACCAAAAAATGTTATAGAAACATCAAGATCTTAAGTTGTAGATTTAAAATCATGCTCAGCTAAACAATATTCTCAAACAAGACTTTCTAGCAAAAGAGCCTCCACAACACCATATATCTACAATAATCATAGTTTCAAAGGGTAAAATCATAATCAATCTTCTAAATCACAATTCAAAAAGGATCACTCCACAATATGAGGCAAATCCCTCTAGCATTCTAGGTTATCATGATTCTAATGTTGAACAATATTATGATTATGATGATGAATAATACGTGGATTCCTACTACAAAAACATTTAAATAAAACATAGTAATCACAATGAATGAGAGATTTTGATTCATATATTTAACATAGGCCATGGTGATAGTGAGTCTCCCATGATACTCATTGGTTGCTATGGTTCTTATCCTTGTGCATACTTCCTACTCTCTCTCACTCCTTGTACATAGTTTATTTTAGTTTTCTTATATTTAGATTATACTTAGAAAATATAAAAATAATATAACATGCCAAAATAAAAAAAGTTTCAAATATTTAAAAAATAATTTTTTTAACAAATTGTATGTATTTCTATGTTTACATATCTACTAATTACTAGATATTGTATATTGCTAATTATACTAGTATAATTAGTTTTATCATGTACATATGATTCACTTTTTTTTCTTATGTATTTGTAGATTATAGATAGGATTCTATTACACTACACTAATCCAAACTAACTATCATCTACCCATGGGGGGAATTCACACCAATCCAATTTTATACATTGATACATCCACCCACTTGGGGGCATCTCATACATAGTTTCTATATCCAGGTTATATCTTACATACTATGCATTCTAATTTATGATTGATTTATCTTGATATTGATCATTAGTCCTCATTGCTCACATTTTTTACCCATTATCACTAGTTACACTCATTATATATGCATCTTAACATCTAAATAGATTTATATTACACAATTATACATCCTTTCATTTCTAGTTTTTCTAGATTAGAATTGATTACATTCCTATGATTTTTCCATATTCAAGGGAATTTGAATATGCCATTATTATTAGGCTCTATACCACTTCTCTATTTATATTCATTGGACATTTACCCATTTCCCTTATGTGTGCTTTCATATTTTTATATGCAGACATTTGAACATGTCCTTCTATGTGAATCTATGAAAAATTGTTTATTGCTTACATATGTGTACATTTGAACATATCCTTCTATGTCTTCATTCTCAAATTTAGTGACATGTGTCCATGTCTCTTATGTTGTGGCCTCTTGGCCTACCTTTATGTGCCTCATGTGCTTGTATATATGCTTCTACACCATGACACCTATATTAGCTTTAATGGAGATATGATGACCCTGCAAAAACTTATTTTCCATAGTCAAAAATGGATTCTCAACCTACATATAAAAATATAGTCTCACCTTCATTCTAATTGGCCATCAAAATATGACTCGACCTGTTGACATATTGACTCATCTCACTCTATTAATTTTGATATGTATGAATTCCCATGAGTCATTGATCCTTTGTTAGTTGAACATGCTATTGACACTTTTCATGCATTTATTTTATTTTTAGATTCACTAACCACTTTGACCTCTACTCACTATTAGATCTGAACGTATGATTGAATGTGGACCGTTAAATTAACTAGGACCCATTATTTGAACCCCAATGGTTAGTTTACATAGCTTAAAATTGACATCTTACAAACCATATTTAATGTCCTTTAGAATGTATTTAACATCCCATAGATCATCAATTTTATGCTCTAATCAATTTTTTCCCAAGTTTTTTTTTTGAAATTAGCATGAATGTCTTATGTTGTAAGTCCAAATTGGAAGACTTGTAACTTGAAGTGAAAAAGTCATAGAGGAACCAAATTTTTAGGAGATGTTATTGAGACTAAAAAGGATGAACCCATTTGATCTACTAGTCCCATGATATTTCTAAGTATGTTTAAAAATTTCTCAAGTTGACTAGTCCATTCATTCTCTCATATGATGTCCTAATTATGGTCTAATTCATTTGGATAAGAATGGGAAACTTAGAAAAATTTGATTGAAGATCCAAATTTGAACATGAATAAATTCTATCATGATTTTATAAATCATCTAAAACTTATCATGTAGCAACTAGGAACCAAGCTGAACAAACCCATATAATCAATTCTCCTTGACTCATCCACATGTGCTAATTATGATGTCATCAAAGTTCCTACTCAAAATTTCTACCACTAGACCCAAAATGTCTATATGAACACAATGAAGAACTAAATGAGTTCTATGAGCTTCCATACTTATTCCAAGAACTTATTCAACATCCCATAGGGTCTCTAAAACACTTTAGACCTATACCAAAGCCTTTTGATCTACTAATCTATTAAACCATGCAAGAAATTCATATGTGGGCCAATAATGGCCAACATCTTTAACAACTCATAGGGGTTACATGCCTATCTACTCAAAAAAACCAAGACCATTTGCCTTATCTAGTTCCTTAGGAATGGAGTCATTATCCTCTATAACTGAGCTTAACAAAAGAAAATATTCAAGGCATTTTGTAAAAGGACCAAAAAACAAAACAAAAGAAAATGCCCAAGGCATTTTGTAAAAGGAAACAACATAGAAGAAAAGAAATATACACAAGGCACCTAGAGGAAAGCATAAAAACTAATCTAATATGTCATAATGGATGTAATGCTTATTTAATAACAAGGATTTAAATGAATAACATTGATTGGGATGGGTAATACCTCTCCATCTAGTTGGGCAAGCTAAAAAGCATTGTGTTCTTTGCATCCATGGATCAAATAAGGACCACTCCACAAGCTATCAAACTTGTTATGATTTCCTGGTTTGGCCTTATTTGAGTCCCATTTGAGAAATAAGTCCCCTTCATTAAAGATCCTTCATGTATCTCTTTTGTTAAAGGATTTTTTTACCTGATATTAATGTGATTCTAGTGTTTTCATAGCAACGTCCCTAGTTTCTTGTAGCTCCATGAGTTTTATCATCCTCACATTCATGGGCTCATCCTCCATCAACTCAAGTTGATGGGTCAATTCCAATGTAGGCAAATCAAGAGAGATAGGCAATTTAGATTCCATTCCATACATAAGAACATATAGATAATTTCCAATGGTGGTTTTAGGAGTCACCCTATTAGCCCATAAGGTTATTCTTAGCTTTGTGTTCCATGTCCTTTGATTCTCTTCCATGGTCTTCCTAATGATCCATAGAAAATTCTTGTTTGTAAACTCTACCAATCCATTTCCTAGAGGATAGTAGTTAGAAGAGGTACTAAGGTAGATGCCTAATTTGAAAGCCCACTCACTTATCTTCATACCAAGGAATGATAATCCATTATCATAAATTATGGTATATAAGACACAAAACCTAATTACAAGACTATCATAAAAATCTAAGACTAAACCTTCACTAGCCTCCTTCAAAGCAGTGGTTTCCACCCACCTAGTGAAATAGTCAGCTATGGTGGTACCCATTTATTCCCTATACTTGATGGTGAATTGATCATCCCTTTGAATTTTAACCCCTATTGCATGCAGGGTTACTCCACTTGAATAGGATTGAGTGTAAGAGTTATTAGTTTTTGCTTTCTTACAAATAGGGAACACTTTTGGAAATTTATAATCCATACATGAACATCCTTGAAAATATTGAGCCAATAACAACTAGGCCTCACTACCTTAGTTGTGGTGGTTCAAGGTTCAAAATGACCTCCTCTAGGTCCATTATGAAACTGCTCCAAGAGTTTGGTCACATGGTCATAATCTATGCATCTAAGGAGTACCCCATTGAGGTGTTTTATAAAAAGAACATCATCAACTAATGCATAAGGTATATATTGAAGCCTAAAATATTTTATTTTGGCTCTATATAGACCTTGGGGGCATCCTCCTATTTCCAAAAATTTATCCATATCTTGAATCCATCTATTTTTAAGTGGAGGTGCACCTACCTATAAGTTGTCTTAGGTTACCAAAATAGCTTTCTTGTCTTCTTGGAGGTCATTTGCTATGTACTCACATAATCCCTTGCCCCTAACTAGCTTAGTGACCTTGATATAGACATCATATTCCATGACATTTGTAATCTAGCCTTCTCTCTTCTCATTCAAATCCTTGTTGAGCAGGAAATCCCTAACTCCAGGATGAGACACCATAAGATGGATCCCACTATTGGAAAGCATGGGCTTAAACTTCTTTAAAATCCTCACAGTAGAAAGAACTTGTTTTTTAATAAAGGTTTACCTCACTTCATATCATTCCATACCTTGACTAAAAAAGGTAATTGGCTACTCCATTCTTTCACCATTCTTTTGCACCAACATTGTTGATATGTTGTCAACCTTGGGAAAGGTGTACAAGATGAAGTCCTTAGAGAAGTCAAGATTCAAGAGTGATTTGGAGGTTAATTTTAAAAATGTCTTGAATTAGATCCAAACTTGCACCATTATGTATGGTTTTTTAAAACCTTTCCAATAGTATATAGAATGCAAAAAATGAAGTTCATATGCTCCTTGTGTAGTCAGTCAAAGGTTTAGTCAAAATTTGTCAAAGCTAGTCAGAATATAGAAATTTACCATTATGAAATGATTTAAGAATAATTATAATGCATATAACATCTTGAGAGATTTTTGGTGCAAATTATAGTTCATGAAATAGAGTCTGTATGTGTAAGTTATGGTTAGTCAAAGTTGTGGTCAAACTTGGTCAACAAGATGATGTGGCAAAATGAGGACCAATAAGAATGTGATATATGGCAGTCAGTTCAGATAGGAAAATAATGGGTTTCAATAATTTATCTTTGATAGGTGTAACATAATAGGTCAAAAATAAATTGTTTGAATAGAACATCTAGTTGGACATCGACAAGTGTTGAGTGAGTAGATGACAAGTGGTGAGTAGAGATTAGACCACATGGTGGGTCCTCAAGACACCACGTGGATTTACACCATTTAATTTCCCATGGCCCATTTTTAATAGTCATTTAATTGACTAAATTATTCATTAATTAATTAATTATCCTCACACTTACCATTTCCACGTGATATCCATGTCCCCACATACTATCCACATTCCATACCATACATGCCATATTCCAACTATTCAACATCCATGTTACATTCCTCATATTCCATGTGAAACCCAACATGCCACTCAAATATCTACATGAAAAACTTTCTAAAATACCACATACCCACATTCCATCAAAATAAATGGTAATTCCAACCACTTGGCATGTTTTACCATGAGTTTCATGGTATAACTATATCCAAATGCCACCCTACTTCCCAAATGTGGGATAAAGATATGCTTTTCCCACTAAAAATAATGAAGAAGGGTCTTAAACCCCTAACCTCTCGTGGAAAATGGATAAGGCCCAAATGCTTGGGCTATTGGTTTGAATGGCTATATAAGGCTTGGAAGTTGTATTTGTAATGCATTTGAAAAGCTAAGCATCATAGCTAAAGACTATCACTTAAGATCTTGTGTGGTTTGTAGAAGGAGTTTGAGGTAGACTTGGGGAAAAGTTTGAAAAGGGACTTATATTATTTTTTCCCAAGGAAAAACTTTGTAGTTGATTACTTTTCATTTTAGATATTTTTTAAAGTATTTTTCTAGCATTTTTCCTAATACATCGACTGATATAGGACCTAGAGACATAGGCCATTATGCTGAACTCTGTTATCAAATGTGTGATGAACGTCTTGAATTATTATTTTTAAATTGATAGTTTTTAAGTTAAAATTATAAATTATTTTATAAATTAATATTGAAAAGCAAAATTAAAATATGCAAGCATATTATTGCTTAAGTTTACAAATCAAAGAGTGAGGGTGCTTGGGTAATGGAATTTTTGATGGCTTCAAAAGCTACCCTACATTCATTTGACTAATAAAACACTTGGATCTTGTTTAGCATGGTGGTGATAGGCTTAACCAGGTTTGTAAAACTAGGTATGAGCCTTCTCATAAAGTTGATCTTCCCAAGGAAGTTCTAAATCCCCTTTTTGTGCTTTGGCAAGGATAAGACTAAGATAGCATTTACTCTGTCAGGGTCAATGTATAATCCCTCTTTTAAAAAAATATGACATAATAGTTTGCCTTCATGCATAAATAACACATTTTTTTTGTATTTAAGGAGATTCCATTCTCTTTACATATCTAGAATATCAACCTCAAATTATCCATGTTCTCACTAACATTCTCAGAGAAGATTGTGATGTCATCCAAATAAACTAGCACCATTTGATTTAATAGTCCTTTGAAGGCCATGTCCATTGCTATTTGAAAGGTTACCCCAACATTGGATAATCCAAAAGGCATCTTTTATTAAGCAAATGTGACCCACTTGATGGTGAAGGCAATCTTGCACTAGTCCTCTTCTCTCACTAACACTTGGTTATAACCCGAATATCCATCTAAGAGAGAGAAGCATTTTGAACTAGTAACTACTTGAAAGAGTTACTCCATGGATGGTAGAGGGTAATGATCCTTCAAAGAAACCCTATTAATATCCTTGAAGTCCACCCATATTTTTATTTCCCCACTCTTCTTCCTAATAGGCACTAGATTAGCTACCCATGAGGAGTGCTTGATTGGGAAGATGATTCAATAAGCTTGGTTAAATCCTTTCTCATGAGCTCTTCAATCTTGGGGTTTATGAGCCTCTACTTCTACCTAAAAATATTGAAATTAGCCTCTATCTCTATAGTTTTTTGGGCTTATTTGAGATCAAAGCCCCTTAGGTCACTATATTATCAATCAAAGATTTTTGTTTATTCCTTATAAAGCTCTATGAAAGCATGCCTTTCAAATTTAGTGCTTACCTTCCCAAGCTTGAGGAGATTGTATTCAAATATAAGAACTCTCTCATAGTTATCTTCATTAGTTGACATCACTATTTTATCTTTTCTCATATGGTCCCATTTATGAAAGAGACCTTTTAGGGTGACTAGCCCTTTAGGAAGATTATTGGACCTTAATTTAATAATCTACTCCTCATATTGATGCTATAATTTTTCTTGGTTGAGGGAGAATAACTCTACTTCTTTCTACAAGAAACATTCAATCTATTTTTCATTTTCAAATACCTAACAATGAGCTTCATTATCTATCACTTATGGACTTATTACCACTTTGACATGTGGTTGAACCTTGGTCCTTTTCAATTCATTAAGGATGTCAAAATTAGCCCCTATAGTTGTTAGTCTATTAGCATGTTGATTTTGGCCCCTTGAGACTGATTGAATGTTTAAATCCTTAAATTCCTTAATTATGTGCCACACTTTATGTTTTTAGTACTTCATGAAGAGGTTCTTAGTGGCATTCTAACCTTTGACTTGGTGTACAACCAATTCACTATCCCCATGGACTTGAAACTTCTTGATCATTCTCTTATTGGCCCATTGAAGGTCACATATGAGACCATCATATCTTGTTGCATTGCACTAATAGATAAATTAGAACCTATTTGAAGAATACTTATCATTTGAATAGGATAATAGCATAACACCTACACCCACCCCATGATTGTTCCTTGAAACATTAAAAAACAACTTCCATAGATCACTAGGATATTCTTTAGACCTCATGATGGATGACATAGGATGGCTCTCTTCATGAAAATATTAGACACCCAAGTCCCTTTCTTCAACACCCTCCAAGAGGTCCACTAACTAGCTATCATCCCATAGCTCATCCAAGAACATGTCTGGTATGTCTTTTGGATTAGTGTTTAGCTCCTAACCAATTACAAATTCATCCTCATCAATGATGGTGAAATTTATGTTGACATTATCTGGTCCATAGGGCTCTATATGGAATTGTGTAATGGGATCAGCTTTGATTGACACTTTGGCCCCATATCTTATATTGAATGCCACATAGGACCAATGTGTTTCAAGATACCCCTATCTTTCTTATGACCTGTCTAGATAATCATAGTGCAAAGTGAGGGGCAACATCTAAGATCAATACATCTTGAGCCACTAAGACACTTAGATAATCATGCAGGGTCATATTGAGGTCCCTGAATAAGATAGATGGCTTGGGAGAAGAATCATCACATTGTAACACTCCTTTGACCTATGGTTCATATTTCAGACCAAACTGATCAGCTATAGACTTTGGCATTACTGAGGTACTAACCCCACTATTCACTAAGAAATTTTGCACTAGAGATTTTCTAATGATTATTGAAATATATAAGGGAGGAGGCTTGACTTATTTACCTAATTACCCTTTATTTGACCCTTTGGCTAGATTGGTTAGAACTTCATTCACCCTGCTTAGTGGCTTGTTTACAACTATTGTAACATTAATCTTGGACAAATCCTCCTAAAGAATGTCCACTTGGCTAGGCATAAAGAGCATATCCCACATGGGCACACTCGTATTAGATTTATTACCTTGTTTTAAATTGTTGATGTGTGAACCACCAACATTATTTTATGTTTTGGGAGCCACCATTATTATTTTTTAAACTTGTGAACCTTGGGGCACCAAGACATTTCCTAGATTCTGACTCTTTAGGACTATTGGAATATTTGGAGTGACATTAGATTCATTTGGATTTTTTAGTGACGGATTAATGATAGGAATCTCTTTGATTACTTCTTGGTTACCATACATGTTCCTTCTTTTAAATATTACATGTGTAGCCACTAGAGTGTAGGCTTAGCTAGAACTAGCTTATTGGTTGGATGTGTAGCACTCTTGTTCATATTTCATCATTGTAACATCTAGACTATTTGGTCCTTGATTAAACCCTTAACCTTGTGGAGGCTCCTCTTGCCTTGTCATTATAGGTACCTCAACATTTTGGATCATGAGAGCTTGGTTTTATCCAAAATTAGTAGCTTTCTATAATTGATCATTAAAGGCTTAGTTAATGTCAATATTTGAGAAAATATGTTGACCAAAGGACTAATTATAGGGCATGGTAACCTCTACTTCTTAATCCACTTTATTTTAAACTAGGACCAAGGAGTTATAAGTACTAGTAATATTATGATTATAGTTATTCTACCTATTGTAGTCATGTTTCCCTTGTCCTTGGTTTTGACCTTGGCCCTAGCTTTGGTATTCCCCTTATATATTGGCCTATTTACTTAAAAAACTTGTTGTTGAGGTTAATATGAAATTTTATAAAGCATGCTAAAAGCATGTTGTATTTTGACATTTACTAGCTCATTCCCCAAGGACTAAAACATGCTTTTGATCTCTTGAAAGTTTTTTTGATCTGGTGAATCACTAGATCCACTAGTGGAATATTTCTCTTGGTTTGGTGTAGGGATTACAATAATTATTGGTGTAAGAGGAATGAAATCTATTGGATGGATAACAATACGAGGTGGTCTAATTTTTGGAAATAAGGGTGTTAGTGATCTAGGTGTAAGCTTGCCGGCTTGAACTAAATAATTTTCTACCTTAATGGCCACCTCATCTACATCTGGAAGTATATTTCCTCCCATATATTACATCATCACTGCTATGTCACTATTTAAAGCTTTTAAATAATATAGGAATGCAAAGTTAGGGGTTGGTCTAACTAAGACTATGATTCTATCCCACTTTTTTGGAACCTTGTATTGAAGTCTTACATGACTTCATGAGGAGCGCTCCTAATGGCAGTTACATTCTCTTCAAGGGATAAATGATAAATTTTATCCTCAAATATTCTACATAAGGATTCCCTTAATTGGTCCCATGTTTGAATAGATTTAATAGTAAGGCCTCTATACCAATCTAGGGCCTTTCCTTTAAAAAAAGTAGCTAATAACCTAATAGCTATATTTTCTTTAGTGACATTATGGATATTGTAAAAGTTATCTATATGCATTAGGTGCTTAGAATGTGTTGTAGCTTGGTCACAAACATAACAAGGAACACTTTTAAGGGATAAAAATAGGATAAGATCATATTAGATAAGGTCTAGAGGACTTTTTCCATTAAAATCCATAAAATCTTTAGGGGATAATGTGGCTATGCAAGGATTTAATAAAGGTTTTATTATAGGGATAGGCCTTGAAAATGACCTAGGAGTAAAAGTTCCTTGATATTGATGTGTATTGGCAAATCTTAATCTTTTTTCTGAATTTAAAGGTAATTCAACAAATTCAAAGGGCATGCCTCTTGAAGCTAACCTTGTTATCACAATTGGCATGAGATGAATCTATTATTCTATACTAGATTGCTGATTCTTCCTTTTGGAGTCACTAAATGTTGTTGATTGGTAGCTTAACTATTGTAAATATGATCAAACCATCATCAACTTTGATCAATCTTCTTTTTTGGTGTGTGGTCCCATCAAGTGTACTAAAAACTTATTGTAGATAAAATTTTAATCCTTGTAAAGGTTTCTTTAGGCTCTTTTTAATTGAGATACACAATGGTAACAACCCCAGTCTATGGGTATCCTATGATGGGGTTGAACCTCTAGATAAGTCTAGCTTCCTCTTGATACTCACCTAAACTAATGCTAGACTAATGGTTTTCATGGAAAAGGGTTAGAAAGAGAATAAAGGATCCTAAGAAGGCTAATAGGGTGATACACGAAAGTTAAATGGACACTCATATAAGCTTGAAAACACACTAGATTATCAAAAGACAACTATGGCTTACTCAATCTCACAATCTCACTAATTTCATAAATGTTTCATAAAAGAGGTTCCAAATAGAAAACTAATTTAGACTTGAAAGATTAAAAAAATGTTCAAACAGGTAGGTAGAAGGATAGTAAACTAGGAAGAATCTCCTTCACAAATTCACCATACATGAGCATGTTAAGTACTGATTAAAGTTAAGCACTGATTAAATATAAGAGATAGGCAAAGATTTGATCTTATTACTTCAAAAGGTAGTTATTACAATATTTTGATAGGGTTTAACCTTATCAAATGAGCACTTTTGCAAGAGTCTTGATGAATATCCTTGTCCTAGAAAGAAAAATGATAAAATTTTAAGAGCTGAGAACCCCTTCAATGGGAATGAGAATAATATATATAGGAGAATAGAGAGAGGGATAAAATATGTGGGAGCACACCATCAAAAAAAGAACACACTATCTTGGGTCATTAATTGAACCTGAGCCACCACCTTTGGCTCCTTATCTAATGAAAGCCTTTCCCCCTTTTTGATTAGTTAGGAAATTTACCATGGCTTGTTGAGTGAGGAAGTTCCCAAATGTTCTAAGAATTCATTAAATTCCCCTAGCTACAATTCCCAACACTATATCTTTTCTTTGATGCTTCACATCATCTCTCACTTGAATATAAAACTTCATGCCCATGGATTTGACTAAAACATGGAGTTATGATTCTTAGGTGGATGCTTATTGTGACTATGGCCATAAAAAATTATGGTGACCCTTTACATTAATAAAATCTCTAATTTATCTTCATGTTTGGATCATAGGTCCATCTATAGGTGGAAAACCAATCTAAGGTTATTGGTTTTCCTATAGTTTCCATATCAATACGAACCTATAGACTATATAACACCTTTTTATTATATAATAGGTATAAATATACCCATCCTCTCTTTGAAGGAACCAAAATATCATATAATCACACATTGATCCTTCTTAAAATGATAAACACTATTACAGAAATAACCCTGCTTGAGCAAAAATATGAACTAGAGGTCCATATTTAGCCTTAATGGTAATCCATATATGTTCTTTATACTTGACTACATGGTTGTGTATTTTTAATGGAATTTAGACAAGATTTAATGGTGATAGGATGACCCTATAAAACCTTTCTTTCCATGGTTGAAAATAGCTTCTCAGCCTCCATCAAAAACTATGGGCTTGCCTTTGTTCTAATTGGTCATCAAAATCTGACTCTACACATTAACATATTTACTCATCTTGATTTATCAGTTTTAATATATATAAATGCCTACAAGTCATTTATCCTCTTTTAGTTGAATGTACTATTGACACTTGTCATGTACATGTTTGATTTTGATATTTATTGACCCTTTTGAAATTTACTCACCTTAGATATGAACATATGATCGAATGCGGACTGTTAGATCAATTAGGACCTACTGTTTGAACCCCAATGGTTAGTTTACATAACTTAAAATTGATGTCCTACATACCATGTTTGACATCTCTTAGAACATATTTGACATCCCATAGACCATAAAATTTAATCTCTAATGTATCATTTATTGATCTTTATTTTGACATTAGCACGAATGTCTTCTATAGTAGGTCCAAATTTGAAGGCTTATAACTTGAATTGTAAAAGTCATGGAGGCACCAAATTTTTAGGATATGTTCTTGAGACTAAAAAGGATGAACCCAATTGATCTACTAGTCCCAAGATATTTCTAAGTGTGTCTACAAAATTCTCAAGTTGACTAGTCCATTTATTCCTACATGATATACTAATAATGCTCTAGTTCATTTGGCTAAGTATGGGAAACTTAGCAAAATCTGACTGAGGAGCCAAATTTGAACATGCATAACCTCTATTATTATTCAATAGATCATCTAAAACTTAACATGTAGAAACTAGGGACTAGGCTGAATAAACCCATATGATCAATTCTCCCTAACTTGTCCACACATGGTAATTATGACATGAACAAAGTGCCTACTTAGAATTTATTTTTCTAGACCCAAGATGTCTAGATGAACAAAATGAAGAACTGTATGAATGATATACACTTTCATAATTATTCCAATCACTCTTAACATTCCATAGGGTCTTTGTAACACTTTAGACATATCCCAAAGCTTTTTAATCCACTTCTTTTTCAAACCATGCAAGAGCTTCATATGTGGGCCAAAAATGGCCAATAGTTACATATGCTTCTACTTCACATAGGTGGGAAAGGATGGAATCATGGCTTACTTTAGTTATTTATCCACCTACATGAGAGGTTTTGACACACTTACAATCCTATCCAAGCTATTCATAGAGATCATGATCCACTGAGCAAGTGTGGGCAATGATGGAGTAAAAAATGGATAGAGTTCTTGAGCCAAAAATATGAGGATTGAGAAACCTATCAACTTAATCCAAGATGTTCAATGATAATATAACTATATACACTCACACACATAGGTTTTCACCAAGCTCATGTATTGGTTTATTTACCTAATGACGCGTATTTTTTCCTTTCCTTGCTCTTTACTCAGCTTTACTTAGTTATATTATTTCATCATAGTCTTTTGCTTTTGATCATTTCTTAATCTTAAGTAAGGACTAATTTTTTCATGTTTCATTGTAAGTCATTATTTTGGATCATGTTCCACATATGTAGACCCATATTCACATACTCAAACTTAACTATGTGATATTCACTTCAAAGGTAAGTCTAGGTACACTTATTTTTCTTTTAAACTAGTCATTTCACTTTGATACATTACTAGTATAAATGGTGGGGAATATAATCACCTAAAAGTGGTAATTGGATGATAAGAGTGTTTCTTGAGTTACCTTATTCCTACCTTAACTCTAGACCTATCCTAGAGCCTTAAACTTACTTTTAAGGTCATTAAGAAGACCAAAGTAACCTATAATTATCCAAAACATAGTCTTAGAACTATCATCTTAGATCACAACCCAACTTGCTCACCAGTCTACTAAGAGGACATTAGTGCCACATTTGGGACACTATAACCACATGGTGCTAGTGTGCCCAATTGGGTACTACTATCCTTATCCCTAAATTTTCCTAATGGATACTTTTTAAAATGTGTACCCCTCCTAAGGTCAGCCTAAGAATATTTTCTTATCTACACATACAACAAAACTCTATAAATATAAGTCTATTGACCTCTATTCACTAGATGTAACATAAATGCAAAAATCACATTCAAATCAAATACATGTTAAGAAAAATTAAGGTATTTGATCCTTATTATACCTTAACTATACATACTACCATATACATCAGTCCTAAGTCCAATTTTAAAATATTTCAAATCTCATGTACATTTATGGCATCCAAGTCCACTCTCATTATAGCATTCACTTGTACTTGCATCAAGTAGTAGGTGGGAAAACTACATCAAGATTAATCCCTCTTTAGATTATTGGTATGCATACAACTTTATTTATAGTGGGGTGTTGAGGATGTCCAACCTATATTACTAATGAACACATAATTATTGAACATGTTGTACTTGCAAGGAGGATTAGGGTTTGCACACTAAATCAAGTTTTTCAAACATAATATAGAGCTCTAAGTTTCATGTGTGCAGGAATAGGACATAAACACACAGGCATAGGTGCTCCTATAAAACATGAACAATAATTCAAAGGGGACACTACCACCACTTAAAGAACCCTATCCAAACATGGTGCTACTATCTAGTGAGTAGATAAACACTAGAATCATGTTGACAACATTTAGAACTATCTAAAACCTAGTTTTTAGAACCTAGATCATCCATGATAGTCACTTTTTAGATAATTCATTATTTATGCCTATTTATTACTATTTTTATAAATTAAAATAAGGTTAAATTCTATAACAAATCAATAATTAATTATTGCATATTTATTTAACTAATTTAAACATCTCAACCCCTTAATCTAAATATAGGTTGCATATACTTAAACCTTAAAAAGGTTAAATCACATTATTTCTTTTGCATGCTATCTTTTTCCTATGTGTAGTCACATTATTTATTTCACATGCTATATTTATCCTATGTGCAATATAATTAAGACCCTATTATTTAATTGCATAGATAACTAATTACATCAAATAATAATTATACTACTTAACATTGATAAATCTCCCTTAGATGCCTTTTGTTATTTGGTCCATTATAATTCCCTTCCTATCCATCCTATACATATCAAAACTTAATTGGTCTCACTTATCCCTCCTTATTAATCACAAACTTCTAGCCAACATCCCACATCTACTATTGGCTTTAAACTCTTAGTAAACCCTATAGTCTAGGTTATGATGTCCTCATGTGGTCCTAAAAGATTGTAGGTTTACAATACCCATGGCTATAACTTTATTAATGAGAGTAGTACTCCTTCAATAAAATTTTCCATTTTAGATATTTTACAACAGTCTGACACATACAAATATATTTTATATATGACACTTTGTGATACTCAGGTATCTTGAACATTCAAGCTTACTTATGTTGCTTCTATTATCAATACTATGAAATGCACATAAGAACATATTTATTTTGCGATAGAGTACCTTTCACCTCAAAAATCATATATTAACATCTACCTCTCTATATTTATTTATGAATTAATGAGGTAGGTGTGAAGTGAGTTTTAGTTGAAAATGGATTAGGGTTAGATATTTGTAACATATATTTTCTACATTGTCTTAATATACATGTTACAAATTTGGATCCTTCTGACATGATCATATAAGAGTTTGATAATATTCCACTCAAATTTTTGGGTCATATCACATTAAACCTTACCTTCAAACCCATAACACTACCTACAACATCCCAAGTTATGCCTAATGATCTAAATTATAATCTTTTTCTTGGGAGACCATGGATCATATTATGCACATAGTTCCATCAATGCTACCTGCATGTTTAAAATTAATCTACAGAGTTCATATATATACATGTCCTATGGATAAATAACTATTTAAGTACTATATCAACATAAATATCCTTCACATAACTATATTCCTCACATGGATTTTACTATTACACCACTCTAATCTATAATTCAAAATATTCCTATAACTCCCCTAGTTATTTCCAGTATGTAGGGTAATAAGTTCACTTCAAATTTTATATTATGATATTTCCAAAATATGGAATACATAAGATAGGGCCTTGGAAAACATGAGCAAAGAATCTTGAATCCCATTAAAGCATATGATCAATAGGTTAGACAAGGACTTGGATATAGAAATGATACATATAATGTCATATCCTCTCACAATGCTTCTCAACATATCATATTTTATCCACCTATTCCATGATAATTTGATACAATGAACCATGTTTATACACTTTCAGTTATGTACTATGATCTCATCGATGATACAATTTATCTAGATCTAGCAATTCTTGATGAATTCACTAGCAATGAGGCTATCTTGTAATTATTTAGTGTATATGAGGATATCCCTTCCTTATATCATAAGAATAGGTTTCTTCATTCCATAAATGCCCAGGCATAATTTGGTGAGCATTTAGGCAATTTGGATAATATGTTACAAGACATAAATGATAGAATCCCTATAACACCATATAGTTTGGATTGATCTATGTTAATGAATAAATAGTTCAATTTAATCATGGCACCAAAATTTATCCTCACATCATACTATTAGTTATCACCTTACATAAATTAGAAGACATGAATATTCATTAAATTTTAACTAATTTTCTTTAAGTATTTTCATGGTCTTATTCAAATATGATTGGCATTGATCCCTCAATTTCTATACATATAATTACATTATATCCTAATTCTAAGCCAATAAAATAAAATATTCACAAAATTCATCTTAAAGTATCTCTCCTTATCAAGGTTGAAATCTAATTATTGTTATATGGTAGCTTCATTTAACTAGTTGCTCATCCATAATGCGTTGAAAATATTATTCCTATTATAAAACCTAATGGACAAATCTAATGTTACTATAATTCTAAATACCTCAATAAATCATGTACTAAAGATGACTTTAATTTACCAATCATGGATATAATAGTTCATTTCATACCTGGCTATGATATGCTTCCCTTTATGGATGGTTTTGCTATGTACAATCAAATGAAGGTCACTAAAGAATATCAAGAAAATACTTTTTTCACCACACCATGGGGCACATTTTTATATATATTCATTACATTTAGATTAAATAATGTTATGGAAACTTACCAATGTACTATGACATATATTGCATGACTTCATTCATAAGACAGTAAAAAATTATGTTGATTATTTGTTAAAAAAGTCAAAAGAGTGACAACTTCATCAAATCAATTTGTAATAAATTTTTGAAGGACTCAAAAAATACAATGTTTAACTCAACCCTAATAAATGTGTCTTTGGAGTTTACTCATGGAAACTTTTGGGATTCATTATATCTTAATGTGGCATATATGTTGACCCTAATAAGGTTAAAGTAATCATGGATATGCCTCTTCCTAATAATATAAAATAACTTTGATCCATTTAGGAGAAAATTTAGGCAATTCATTTCTTTATGACACAACTTGAAGATAAAACTGAATCATTTACCAGACTAATTTAAAATGATGTTAAATTTGAGTGGGATATCACATGTTAAGAGATATTTGATACACTTAAGTAATACTTACTCAATCCTATTATCTTGGTCCCACCCATACTTGGTAAGCCACTTCAATTTTACCTCTCAACAATAGATCATGCATTGAAATCACTCCTATCAAATCATGATGATCGACATAAAGAAAGATAAATTTCCTACATTAGTCATACACTAGTTGACTATTAGCAAAATTATCTAGAAATTTAAAAACTTTACTTTGCACTAGTATTTTCTTCTCAAAAACTTCTTCACTACATGATTAACAATGAGACACAGATCATTATGAAAGTTGATTCTATAAATTCTTCATGTCAAAACCACATATTTTGGGTTGTATTGTAAAATAGGTTATGTTATTTACAAAATTTAACCCCAAAATCATAATACAAAAATTATTAAAAGGTCAAATAATTAAAAACCAATTGGTAGAAGCTCCATTACTCAACATAAATCCTATTAAATATGATTTTAGAGATAATTTCATAGTGTACAATACCACTTTAAATAGCTAGATAATGTTCTTTGATGGTTCTAGGTGTGCATCTGGTGTCAATACAAGAATTGTTTTCATCAATCCCCTAGGACACACAATGCATCTCATATACTGACTTAGGTTTTCATGCACTAAAAATATCATAGAGTATGAAGCCTTGATCTTAGGCCTTAAATTATCCCTAGATATTAAGATTAAATTAATAAAGGTTTATGGGGACTCAAAATTAATTTTTAAATAAGTCAAAAAATGTTTACCAAACAAAATAAGAGCACCTTATTCCTTATAATAACATGGTTCAATGTCTACAGGCTTAGTTTGATAATTTATCTTTTGAAAACATCCCACATAGAGACAACCATCATGCCAATGCAATATAAAGTGCCACATCATTGATCCCCCATTGATATAGATGTAGACAAAGCTCTTTTTATTATTAAATGATTATAATATCCATCACTATCACATGCAAAATTTATCACTCTAATAGTCCTAGTTACCACATGTAGTACAACACCATCTAAATGGTTATCTAACATATACAAATTTTTGAATAAATCTATCACACTAGTAATTTAAAAAAAAATCAAAAGCATAAACTATAGTGAAACTCTCTTCAATATGTCATCATTGGCAGTGATTTATTTAATAAATATTTTTAAAAACACTTACTATGATGTTTAATAGCTGAGGAAACTCAATTGGATATTAGACAAATACATGATAGTTAATTTGGTGGTTATTTTAGTGGTTAGGCAATGTCACACAAGTTACTTAGACATGGTTACTATTAGCCAACCATGTAACAAGAATGCTAGGGGCATGAAAAATTATGCAATAAATGTCAATGCCATTGTAACTTGCACCATGTACCTTCATAGTATATTTAAACTATCATATCCCCATGGACATTCATGTTATGGATCTTTGATCTAATTGGTAATATAAATCTAGAATCTGTAGGAGGCCATAAATTTGTTATCACAACTATAAAATATTTTACAAAATGGGTAGAATCTATTCCATTACAATCAATAAAGGGGGAGGATATTTTCTAGTTTATCATGACCAATATTATTTCCTACTTTGGTGTCCCAAAAACCATAATTATAGATAATATAACCTCTTTCAAGAATAAAATAGTGAATTTTTTTTGCCAAATACAAAATAATGCACATTATCTACACCATACTAACTATAGGTTAATGGTCAAGTAGAGGCAATAGACAATATAATCAATAGTATTCTCAAAAAAATAGTTACCAAATTTTTTTATGATTGACAAAACAAACTTGTCTATGCAATTTAAGCTTACCACACCAACATACATACACCAATGGGAGTTACTCTTTATTCACTTTTATATGACACA
Source organism: Torreya grandis (assembly GCA_037957365.1). NCBI lineage: Eukaryota > Viridiplantae > Streptophyta > Pinopsida > Cupressales > Taxaceae > Torreya > Torreya grandis. The sequence goes on from JARHVA010006312.1 coordinate 156,042, forward strand.
AAATCCATTATACCATTGGAATTGTTAATCCAATCTTTATGAGTATCTTTAAAGTGTTCATCATAGATGATAAATATAGAGAGCAACATCTCCATGAACTATAATAGTTAGATCACACATGTATCCAATCTATAGAACATCTCAGAGCTTATCATAAGCAAATGTAGACAACCTATAATAGCAGAGTCCACAATAAAGAATTCAAAACCGAATGATTTGGTATTAAAAGAAAATATCAAAAATGTCAACACTAAAGAAGAGAACAAAGGAAAATTTAAACCAAATTGGTTTGGACCATACCTCATCACATAAAAGATTAGGTTGAAAGTATACCATTTATCTTGACTTGATGGCAAGGCAATAAAAAATACATTGAACATCATGCATCTAAGGAAATTCCACATATAAACAATACACTATTAATTATCATTTTACTTGTACATGCCTTCCTCTCTCTTACTCCTTATACATAGTTTATTTTCATTTTCTTGTACATAGCTTATATCCAAAAAATATAAAAAATAATATAACATGTCAAATCACAAAAAAATCAAATATGACTCAAAAAATAGAAAATTTACAGATTGTATGCATTGTTATGTTTACCTTTCTTAGACTTACTAGATATTACATATGTTATCTATCTTAGTATTAGTTAGTTTTATAATACATACATGATTCAATTGTTATTGTCAAGTGTTTATAGATTACATGCAAGAATTTGGTCTACTACATTGATCCATACTTGCTATCATCTACCCACTACGGACATATACACTGATACAATTTTGTCCATTTGATATATATACCCACTTGGGGGCACCTCATACATAGTTTTTGCTACTAGGTTATATACTTACATTCTATATATTCTAGTTTATGCATTGATATATCTTGATATTTATCATTACTACTCATGCTCATATTTTACTGACTATCACTAGTTAGACTCAATATATGTACATTGTAGCATTTACATAGATTTGTATGACATAATTATACATGCTTTCATTTATAGCTTTCTTAGTTTAGACTTGATTGTGTTTCCTATGCTTATTCCATTTTGAGGGTATTTGAATATGCCATTGTTCTTTGGCTATACACCACTTATATATATGTATGCCTTAAACATGTGCCCATGTACCTTGTGCATGCTTTCTTGATTATATATGCAGACATTTGAACATGTCCTTTTATGTGGATCCAAGTCAAATTTATCCTTGCTTGTGTATGTGGACATTTGAACATGTCTTTGTATGTATTATATTCTCAAGTTTAGTGACATGTGCCCATGCCACCTACTTTTATGTGCCTCATGTGTTTTTTTATGTATGATTTCTTATATACATCTTCACCATGACACTTGTCTTTGCTTATTACACACACTAGTTTTTGATTCCATGAGGAACCTCATGCATTTAAACTTCTTACTTGGGTGTTATGATAGACATCATACACCGTCCCCATAGGTAGCTACTCATATTTACTATTATACACATTGATTACATCTATCTTGACACCCCAATGTAGATATATCATACATATCACACTACATATTTATGCTCATATTCTTTTACATTTTGATGTTATGTTTGCACATTATATTGGAATATCATGAAGTTATGATATATGATCTAGCTAATACTTTTTATAGAGATATTTTATTTTGATGATAGTTCTTGCACAAGTCAATAACTACCCTCAAAATAGGGGGCATTCATTGGGGTTTGTCATAGAGATAAGACTCCTACATTGCTATTCACAGATCATTTTTAGCATATAGGATCAATTTTTAAAATCATACATAGGTCAAATATAGAAAAATAAGGACTTATAAATCAATTCAATCACCCAAATTTTAGACCAGATAGACATTAGTACCCAAATTAGGACAATAGTGATAAAATGCATTTTTGTGCACTACATGACACTAATGTACATTAGCCCAACTTCAAGTCAATCCTGATTAACTAGAATATTACACTAGGTATAGTATAGATTTGCATAAGTATAATCACATGTTTTATAGTTATGTTCAAGTTTTTATTATATAAACTCACATTCAGCTTAGATTCATACTAGTTACTTATATTGGGGGCATTGTTCATGACATGATCACTCTCACATTTAGTTCAGATATACAAATATCATTATTAGCTACTAAGTTAATAATTAATATACTTAGATATTAGATTGGGGGCATGTCCATGGAACATAGTTTCCATATGATTAGTTACACATAGGTTGATGAGATGGAATGGAAAACTCCATGTCATTCTCTATTTTGTATACACTTTTTATCATATTATAAGTTATCACTAGTTTCATGACTTATTCCATCTATAGTGGTTGGTATTATCGAGTGGCCTAGAGCTACCTAATGTACTTGAGTCACCATAGAGATGACATACATAGATATACCTAGCTATATACTTTCAACACTTTGCATAGTTTAGTGTTATATACATCTACTATAGATGGGTGTGCAATGATGGAGTCATATCCTAATTGATTTCTTGAACCATGCACATGAGAGGTTTATACACACTTACTTCCTTATCCAAGTTATTTACATACCATGATCCACCAAGCAGGGGTGGGCAATAATTGAGTCAAAACTAGATTGAGTTACTGAGCCACCCACATATGGGGATTGAGAAAACTATCATCTCAATCTAATCTATTCAATTATTTTATCATTATGTACATGCACATGCATAGGTTATTACTAGATTCATGTATTGGTTTGTGTACCTAATGAGGTGTATTCATTCCTTTCCTCTTTCTTATATCTTTACTCAATTTTAATTAGTTTTACTTAGTTACTTTATTCAACATAGTATTTTTATTTTGATAATCTCTTAAGAAAGGAATGATTTTTGCATGTTTCATTATAGGTCATTCCTTTACACAATGTTTCACATACGTAGACCCAACTTCACATACTCAGACTCAACTACATGGGATTCACTTCCTAAGTAAGTCTAGGTACACTTGTTTTTCATTTATACTTGTCATTTTGATTTGTTGTATTTATAGATTAAAGGGGGGCAAATGTAATCACCTAAATGTTGTGTTTGGATGCTAAGAGTGTTTATTGAGATAATATAATCTTAACTTAGCCCTAAAGATATTCTAGATCCCTTACCACACTTTTATAGCCACTGTGTAGAACATAAGCTCAAATACGGTCCTATAATTGCATTTCTAGATCCCAACCCATTGTGCCTAGTAGCATATTAGCTAAACACTAGCACCACATTAAGGACACTAGAGCCATATCGTGCTAGTGTCCCCAACTTAGCACTAGTGTTCCTTTCCCTAACTCTCTCAAATGGATACATTTTCAAATGTGTGCCCTTCCTAAGGTTGTCCTAAGCACATTTTACTATCCACATAAGCTATGAATCACTATAAATATAAGACTATTAGACCTCTATCCCCTAGATCAAAAATAGATGTGAAAATCCTATTCAAATAAGAAATAAGTTGAGAAAATTCAAGGTTATTAATCCCTTTTATATCTTACTTTTTCATACTACCATCTATAGCTACCCTAAGCCCATATTTCAAATATTTACAATCTCAAGCACACTCAAGGCATTAAAGACCACTATTATTCTAGCATTTGCTTGCACTTTCACCAAGCACTAGGTGGTAGAAATATATCAAGCTTTATCCTTCTTTGGAGTATTAGTATGTAGGAAACTCTATTTACAATGGTGTGTTGAGGATGTCTAACTTATCCTACTAACAAACACACATTTTCATTTAACATCATACTTGTAAGGAGGATTAGGGTTTGCATACTAAATCAAATATTCTTGGCATAATATAGAGTTCTAGATTTCATGTGCAGAATAATAGAACCAAAAAACACAAGTATAGGTGCCCCTAGAAAATAGAAATAGTCCTACAAAGAGGGCACTACCACCATTTTTAGGACACTCAATCCACATGGCACTAATGTCGAAGTGGGTGCTACTATCTAGTGAAGAATCAAACCTAGGGACCCTATTAAAGACACTAAGACCTATATGTAACCCAATTTACAATGCCTAGATCTCTCATGACAATGGTTTTCAAGATAAGTCTATATTTGCACATATTTATTACTTTTTTTAGAAAGTTAAAACTAGTCAAATTCTATAATAAATTAGTGGTTATTTATTGCATATTATTTCATTGATTTAGATAACTCATCCCTTTAATCTAACATAGGATTTACATTAATAAAACTCTAAAAGGTTATATCAATTTGATAAAAGGTCTAAAATTAAGGATTTTAAGGTTTTAAACCTAGTGCTTTTATGGGATAAAACATACAAAAACAAAGTATTGGGCCATATCAAATATATGAGATACTAGGTAATAATGTCTTCTATTGGAAGGACCTCTAAGGTAATAACCTCAAATTTCTAGTCAATATATAGTTTTTGAAAGATTATTCCATGGCTACTCTAACTGGAGACATTTATGAATGACTGAAAGTGAAGATGTAGATGTAGGATTAGGTTGGGTTTTCTAATTTTTATGATATCTTCCCTACTTTCTAGACTATATTTCCTACTTTTTACATTAATCTTTCTTATTTTATAGATAATTGTTTCGCACTTTCTACATTTTTCTTTGGGTAGATTAGTTTTATTAAAATTGTAGAATAAACCAGATGATTTCCTATGCTAGAAATGTAAATGACTTGATAATAGCATGGGGAGAATAAAAGGGAAGCATAATTTCAATTCATAAGGATTTGTTCTGACATTACTTGAACTTTTGGGATTGAGGTATGTGCTATGATTAAATTAGGTTCTATTTTTATTGAGTGTTTTTTCTATACCTTTGGGATTTACTATGATAAATGCATGAAAATTTTAGAAAGATGTTTCATTTCCAAAGATCAACTACATTATTTAATGTCAAAACTTGGATGGGAGATAATAAACATAGAAATGGATACATACTAGCAAGATGTGTTGATTAAAATAAGATTTTTATGCATACACCAAACTAATGGTGATTCGTAACCCTTCTTCTATCTATGTTAATAAAAATTCATGCAAGATTATAGAAGATAGGCAATTTAAGTAATATCTACTACAGATATGGACACTAGATTATAATAGAGCAAGGCTTAGAGTGGAATCAAAGGTATATAGGTCAAGGTTATGGACACCTAGCTATTACTAGAGCAATGCCAAAGCTTACATTAACATTTGGTTATAAAATCTGAAGTTAAAGCTATAGTGATTATCCAAGACTTTGTTAAAACTCTCATAATATGGGTTAATAAATCTCACAAAATCACACACATAGATCATAGGAATGAAAAGTGTTAGTATGTTTCATGGGGAAGGAAGAGTATTTTTTTTCAAGTATTTGGTTTGCTTATTATTTTCTTATTAGATTTTAAATTATGGCATGATTCATTACCAAAATTAATCATTCTCAAATACTCAAGAGTAGTTTTCCATTGAGTCACCACTTATTACTCCCTAACACACACACACCCTCTATTTTATAAATTCAAACAAGGACTCATTATTGTTTGAATATCCTTATTCAAGGTCCTATAAACCTTATATATCCTTGATATTAGTTTTAATATTAAAAAGGCTAACATTATCCTTAAATGTATAAATTTAAAAAAAATGATTTATGAAAATCAAAGTTTGGGCATCATGTTGGAGAGTCATCAATGATGTCATGGATGTGTCCTGATGAGTGGATGAAGTGTATTTATAGTCTAAGTATCAATGACAAAGTGTGAAGTGTGCTTATCCTAGTATGCCTAAAATAGGATTGGTTGAAATCTAGTTTTGGAATGATTAAGGATGGATTTAAATTATTGAGCATATGTGAGGGGTCCTATTAGAGGTCAAGGATGATTGGATAGATTGTGAAAGTGCATGGAATTCATTCGATTCTTCATTATGTTCATCTTGGCATAGTTGGTTCTATGATTAAAAAAATATGAGTTAGAAGATTGATTATTACACTATTACCATGTATGGATGAGTCAAGGTTAACTGGTCCTATTGGTGTGATCACATTAGTCCCAAGTTATTGTGGTCCAAGTTTTAGGTCATGAGGTTGAGCATACCTAAAGATATGTGGGTATAAAGTTGGTGTCTCAGATAGAAGTTCACTAAGTTTTTATACTTATCCAGACCATTGTTGCATGTCATGCAGATATTTATGAACCAAAAAGTTTGTGAATTTATTTTAGGTATGTAAAAATTCATTTTTGATGAAAGGTTTGCATGTGTTAAAGGTACAATCACTGAGAGGGGGTGAATCAGTGAGACTAGGTAATCCAATTTCAATTTCAATCCTTTAAAACTCTTAATCAATTACCATAAGCATTCATGAAGCATACATGTCGTTCATAGAAATTAACAAGAGATATAATGAAAAATCAAGCATATAACACATGACATACGTGGGAAACCCTCTTAGGGAATAAAACTAATTATCAAGCCTAAAAACACTTAGACTACTATCCTATAAGGTATTGCAAACAAGAGACTAGTTAAATGCTCCTAACTAGGATTTAGTGAAATGCCTATTCCATAAGGAGAACTTGCCCCTAAGATGATCAACTCTTAGACCACCTACCTTTAATAACATACCTATTTTATAAGCAACAACTACCCCTAAGGAAGACTAACTATATTAGACCCTCCTTTGATGAGAACACTTCCAACTTAGAATTAATGTCTTTAAAACCTGATGATGGATCTCTAGATATCACTCTTCCACCTTTTAGCAACAACTCTATCACCCAACACACTATATTGGCTAAAGCACGTTACATACTTGAACCAACATACATAGATCAATTAAGACACATTACATATCCCACCTACCCCACTCATCAACTCTTCTCTCACACTCACTTTAGCATAGCTGAAATAACTCTATCACCACATTAAAAACATGATTAGGTGGTCATACACACTATCCACACTCTGATTAAGCTCTCAATCTAGCCACTAAGCTCACATAAACACCAACTATCCTTCACTCATCCTTAACCTATACAAGCACTATTCATACATCATAAATATGACCTATAGGTCATACACATTTTCCTCACTCTACTTTTCTCATCAACCAAACTATTGGGCACACTTGGCCTCTTCTCTTTTTCATTTCAATGCACATGCCACTCCTCTCACAAGCCTAGAAACCATCTCCTTTAGTTTCTCTATATATAGGGATTTCATGAATCAAAACATCATTTTCAACCATTAGACTTACCTTAAACATTATGGAATATAAAACATAAAGACACAACTCACTTACATCTCCATAGGTTGGCCATAGCATCTATGGTTCACCTTTAAGCAGCTACATCTTTCAATAAGGCCTTTGTATCTCTTACTGGTCTCATAGAGACCTATTCACCCATATATAACATCATCAAATAAAAAAATAACATAGGATTACTTAAAAAAACATAGGTATACACTACATGACCCCTTATTCATCCTCAAATGCTTATAGTCATTATTTCACTCTTTTATGCAAGCTCAATCAACATTCTATGCACACAGTCACCATGAAAAAATACACAATCAACTTCTAAGCCTTTATTCATACTACATACAATTGGTCAAACCTTCTTAATGCACATATATTATCTTCAAAGAGTATAAAACACTCCCCAATAGCCAATTCATCATAAAACATTGCAACAACATCTACACAAGCTCAATTATCCTTCTCAGGTCACTTGTAGAATAAGCACAAACACATAGTCAACTTCTAGGATAAATATATTTGACTGTACTCAATTTCATAACTTCAAATCTATATTTATATATGTACTTTGGAGCCTTATACAACTTTTCTTTTTACAATAATAACAAAATTGACTTGTATCAAAAGATATGAATAAAATATAGAGCTCTAGTTTTTTCCTATGTTAAATTCAAATATTTGAATTTAAATTATCAAAACTGAACCTCAACCACTTAACTTCATTTAATGATCTCACTCATCTTGTATAATCATTCTCCATATATCTCTATCAAAAGTACACTAAAATTTAACTCCATTAAACCTCAGTCACTTTGACCATTTTGACTTACTATGCTCTGTTGATCTCAATAGTATGAACAACTACTCATTGTTGATCTCTTATCCTTACCTTTACTAAGTCATTAAACATAGAGAACATCTAACCATATCATTACTTCATATCATATTATATCAGACACACTCCTTTGATCTCCTTTGATAATTTCTTAAACTTTACCTCTAGCATATTTGACTAAGTATGGGGACCACTGTAATCTACTTGGAAGGCCAACTCTAAACCTTAGTAACTTTTGCCATGCTATGATGCATGATCTAAATTTTGGAATAGATGATCTATTTACATAGGAAAATCCATCCATATAATCATTGGATCCTATAAAATTCACATGATTTAGATATATCACCATTAAAATGCCTTCTCAAAATCTTTTTTCATAGAGCTAACTATGTCAAAACCCTCCCTACGAGGCCAACTTTAAACAAGCATATCTTTTGATGTGATTCATTGCATGATCTAAATTTTAGGGAAAATAAACTAAGATCAAAACTAAACATTTCTCTTGACACCTTCACATGTGCAATATATACACCATGAAAATTCCTACTCAGCTTTTCTTGTCATGTAAATTTGACAAGTATAGAAAAACATAGTCAAACTACTTGGGATCCCAACTTTGCACATGCATATCTTTTGACATGCTTCATCACATGATCTAAAATTTATAAAACATAAAATAGGGGAAAACAATGAAAATACCAATGTGATCATTTTGTCTTGATACCTCCATGCATGCAAATGTTGACCTTATCAACATGTTTGCTAGACTCTCTCTAGCCACATGTAAATTTGGCTAAGTATGGGAAAATAATGAATTCTAACTAAGAAGCCAAAATTTCACCCTCATATATCTGATTTCACTTTTATGTAGGACTTGAATTTAATTCATATTAGTTAGGCATAAATGTGATCATAACCATATGAGCAACTCCCCCTGACTCATCCACATGTGGTAATGGTGACATCAACGAATTGACTAATCAAAAATTTTAAGATGATCATAATGAAGAACCAGATTAATACCACTCATGAAAAAAAGAAATTTAACCACCATATACCTATAATATGACACATTCCACATGATTAATACTCCAAAATCATCCCTAATCATCTCTAAATAGGTAAAGTTTGAATATCAACCAAGCCTACTTCAAGCATACTAGGACAAGCACATTGCACACTTTGTCATTGTTATTTAGGATATCAAGGCACTTCATCAACTTAATATAATATATCCATGACATCACCATGACATAATTGATAACTCTCCAATAATCATCCCCTTTATCATTGATTTAACATCCATCATAAAATAATAAATAGCTCACTTTCCTTCTCTCTCTTCAAGCACTCTCACCATAGGATCTTTCTCCCCCTTTGACATAATGACAAAGTGGGCACCAACTAATCTTGAGGACATGAACATAATATCAAAAAGGAGTATACCATCTTATAAATATAGTACAAACTCTCCCTTAATTTGAGCCTACATCTTCTTACCTTGACAACTTCCTCTTGCTCCATGCCAACATTCTTCTTCAACCAAGCACAACAACCACTAAAGAAAGCATAGATAAAAAGAACACTAAAATATGATGAAACTCATCAAGAAACATTTAAGAGGGACTGCCACTAATATCTCTAAGCTAATTTACCTCCTAAGCATCCTTAGATCTCTATACATCATGAATAACCATTATACAAGCTTACTAGTCTTCTCTCTCAAACAACCAAAAAGAACCATCAATAGAAATTCATGCCACTCACCAGCTAGGAAATATACCCCAAATGTACCTAAGAACATTCCTTTAAATTCACATACCTTTCTATTTTTGAGAAAATGAAAAAAAAACATTATTATTCTCATTAGGCATGTGTAATCTCTTTATAACCCTACTTGGAACTTGCATAGCCCAAATATTTCAATAGACACATCTTCAAGACCTAAAACTTCATATATAAGACTCTATCATACACCCACTCAAGATCACCAATTTTCAACACCTATCTCAACTTCTATAGTATACTTCATTCACAAACCAACTTGCCAATCAGGTCTCCATCTTGACAAATACTTTAACTTGAAATCCACAAACCTTCAGATCTCTATGAAGATTGAATTGAAAACCCATTTATCCCATTAAACATATTATAAATCCTTAGATCTCAACTTAGAAGGTAGACCACTTTTTTAGCATAGCTCAAAACCCTAGAAACTCAAAAATAAACAGGGTCAACAAACCTCCTTCTAGTCAATGCCCATCTCTAAAACTTATTGTACACCTGAAGACAACCATCACGTAATTTTGAACTAAAAAATGAGGTTTTAAACCTTTGGGAAATCATACATACTATAACCCATTTTAGGCCTACTTATCCTCAAGCCAAAAACTAAGAAAACTGAGAGCACACAAAAATCTCCAATTTGACTTCAACATATCTTCAAACCATAAAACCACCTAGATCATGCTAGAATAAGGTCAATAGACCTTTCTATGCAAAAATATCATCTTGAAAAAAAAAATCCTCCTTTTCCACCTAGAAACCTTCAATCTAACCTTGTAGATTGACCGTATATAGCTATCAACATCATGACATTACTTTGACAACACCATTACATATCTCACTATCCTCTCTCTTAGATTTAACTACATAGTCCTCTAATCTTAGGACCTGATTAATTACAAATATACCTCTTTTATTATGCATGAGGAAAAAATACATTACCAAAGCACCTGACTTGGTTTGTTCAAGTCATCATCTCAACTTGCTTGGGTTTACATATATAGAAGATAACAACATATCTTGAACAAGACTGAAGCATTTCACATATGTACCCACTCACTCCATACTCTACCTAGATCAAGACATATTCAACCAAGTTTGAATCTTATTTTTACACTTTGGAAACTATAACTTTTACCTATAGACATTGCACAACCTATTTTATTCTTTCATGAAAAAGAACACTAAACTAGGCTCAACCATGCATTACAAGCATGTCACTAATTGATGAAAACATTGCATATTATTCACCTAATATTCACTTATCTACATATATCAAAATTGAGATATTATAAATATGAACACACCCCTTAGTGTTTTTATACATCAAAACCTCAAGTTACTACCTTTCACTCTTTAAGCTAATTCTTCAAAAAATTGACACATAAGTCTACCAACAACAAAGTCTTTGATAGTAAGCTAACACACCTTATCATGACCTTTCTTATCCTACAACATCAATCAAGTCCAAAATAGTATCCACCATGCTTCCTCTTTATGCAAAGTGTCTCTTAAAAGTTTAGAGAGAGACACCCTTTTGACATAGTGAGACTAAAAATCCCAAAATTCTAGAGACTCCCATATCTCCATACCTTTCTCTAACTCGAAATCTTGCTTGACTTTGAGAGGATGCTTGACTTCATTCTTTTCTTTAGATTTGTCAACAAAAATTTTCAATAGAAACTATTGATTTTCCTTCAAGATTATCATGGCAAAAAAACCATCTTTGGTCTTATCTAAAACACTCTTAGAATATTTATGATTCATTTGATTACCATCCTTCTTCTTCTCTATATTCATTTGACTTGCTTAACCTTTGAGCTTAAACTAATCTGCAACACATTCTTCTAAATCAACTTTCTTATAAACCTTTTGACTAGAGTGATTAACATTGATAATCTTAGGTCTCCATAACCAAGAATGACCTTTCTTATGTATAATGGAAGCTTCATGTACCTTGAAATACCTTGAAGATTTGTTGACTCTAATTGGGTAGAAACTTGCAATATGATAACTCTTATGACAATTGAAATAAATAACATCATTTGTACCTTTGAATAGATCTAAGTTATGATTTCTCCAAGACCACTTGCTTCTTCTTCCAAGGCTCCATGTGAACTCATTATTAAACTCATCCTTTTATAATCTCTTTCCCTATGACCATATTGATAAGAGGAATGACAATGTCCATGAAAAAAAAATGCATACCTTATTGCATTGGGCTATCTAACTGGTCTTCTTTCATTGATTTTTAATTTTTCAATCTGCTTGACTTGCTTAGACCTCTCATGCTCCTTTCTTATCTTGTTCAACTTGTCTATGAGCTACTCATAATCATTCTTCAACAATTTTATCTTAGTTTTCATCTCATCATAATCACCTTTCATTGAACTCATTTTGACATTTGATTTTTCTAACTGAGTCTTAAGATGTCTACATTATTCTTTTCTTGTCTTCATATTTACATTAGCTACCCCTAACTGATCCTTGAGATTTTTGATATATTTTCCATATTCTATGATTTGTTCTGATTTATTTTGTTCTTCTTTAGGCTTGCCTATCTTGATTATGACCTTTTCATACTCATCTTATAGGGAAACAAGATTAGTCTTTAATTTATCATATTCAACTTCTTTAGATTTCATGTTTGAACATGCATCCTCAATCTAAATTATGAAAAATTGGATAGTCTCCTTATCTCTCTTAGCATCTTTAACCATGTCATCCATCATTCTACATGCTTTCTCTTTCATATGACTGATATGTTATTCAAGACTTTTGACCACTGATCTCAACTCAAGATTTTCTTTCCTCAACTGCTTAGTCATCTTTGTACCACTTAGGATCTCCTTCAAGATATTAAGATTCCTCCAAAGGACTCACTCTAATACCAATTTTTAGAGTTACAATCACCAAGAGGGGGGGTGAACTAGTGAACTTAGATAATCTAATTTCAATTCAATCCTTTGCAACTCTTAATCAATTACCATAAGCATTCATGAAGCATACACATAATTCATAGCAATGAACAAGAGAGACAATGAAAGATCAATAAAATAACACATGACATATGTGGGAAACCCTCTTGGGGAATAAAAACCACTCTTAAGACTATAAACACTTGGACTACTATCCTATAAGGTATTATAAATAAGAGACTAGTCAAATCTTCCTAACTAAGATTTAGTGAAATTCATATTCCATAATGAACACTTTTCCCTAAGATGATCAACTCCTTTATACCACCTACCTTTAGTAAAACACTTGTTCTAAAAGGAGTAATTACCCTTAAGGAATACCAAATCCTTTAGACCCTCCCTTGATGAACACTTCCACCTTAGAACTAATGTCTTAACACTTCTTGATGTATAATTGGATATCACTCTTCTCACCTTTTAGCAATAACTATGTCACCCAACATAACCTATTGTCCAAAGCACATTATATACTTCAACCAACATACAAAGATAAATTAAGACACATTACATATCCTAACTACCCCACTATTCAAATATTCACTTACACTAACTTTAAAACATCTATGAAAACTATATCACCACATTAATAGCATGATCAAATGGTCATACACACTATCCACACTCTAATCAGTCTCTCAAATCAACCACCAAGCTCACACAACCACTAGTTATCCTATGTGCATCCTCAATTTATAGGAGAAGTATTTAAACATCATAAATATGACCTACATTTCATACACATAGTCCTCAATTTTCTCTACTCATCAACCCAACCATTGGGAAAATTGGACCTCTTTTCTTCTTCATTTCAATGCACATATCACTCCTCCCACAAACCTAGAAACCATCTTCTTTGGTTTCTCTATTTATAGGGATTTAATGATTAAAAATATCATAGTTGGAAATTAGACTTGACTTAGCCCTTAATTAATCTAACACATAAATACTTATCTCAATTACATCTCCATAGGTCAGCCATAGCATCTATGGGTCACCTTTAAGTAGCTATGCCTTTCAATAAGGCCCTTGTAGCTCTTATAGGTCTCATGGAGACCTATTCACCCATATAACATATAATCAATAAAAAAATAACATATGAATACTTAAAAGTCACATGTAAACATTAAATGACCCCTTAGTCATCCTCAAATGCTTACATTCACTATTACACTCTTTTGTGCAAGCTCAATCAACATTTCATACATAGAGTCACCATGAACAAATACATAGTTGAATTCCAAACCTTTTTTCATACCATATATGATTATTAAAACATTTATTATGTATACATATTATCCTCATGGAGTCTAAAACACTCCATAATATCCAATTTATCATGAAACAATAAAACATCTACACAAGCTCAATTATCCTTCTCAAGTCACTTGTAGAAAAAGCATGAAAACACAGTCAACTTTTAGGCTCAATATATTTGATTGTAATGAATTTCATATCTATATCTATATATATATATATATATATATCTAGATGTGAATTATATTTCTCTATAACTTTTATTTTTATAGCTATAGCAAAATTGACTTCTATCGAAAGATATGGATAAAATATAGATCTCTTATTTTTCCCTATGTTAAATTCAAATATTTAAATTCAAATGATCATAGTTAAACTTTGACCACTTGAATTCATCTCATTATCTCACTCATCTTGGCCAATAATTCTCCATTAATCTCTATTGAAATTCTACTAAACTTTAACTCTATTAAAATTTAGTCACTTTGACCACTTTGACTTACTATGCTCCATTGATCTCAATCATATGAACACCCACTCACTATTGATCTCTTATCCTTACCTTTTCTCAGTCATTAAAAATCAAGCACATCTATAAATATCACTAATTACTGACATATTGGAATAGATTATCTCAATCAATATCCTTAGATACTTACTAAAAATTTACCTCTTGCATATTTGACTAAGTATGAGGACCACTATAATCTACCTAGAAGGCCAACTTTGGACCTTAATAACTTTCATTGCTTTGATGAATGATCTCAAATTTGGACCAAATGATATCCTAAAATAAGATAATACATCCATATAATAATATTCTCTTGTAACCTTTAAATTATTTAGATATATCACTATTAAAATTCTTTCTTGAAATCTTCTATCACAGAGCCAATTATGTCAAAACCTGCCTGGGAGGCCAACTCTAAATTTTAGAAAAAAATAATTAGGATAAAAAATGAACAAATCCATATGATTATTTTCTCTTGAAACCTTCAAATTTTCAATATAGAACACCATAAAAACACCTACTCAGCTTTTCTTATCATACAAATTTGGCTAAGTATGGAAAAATGATCAAATTACTTAGGAGCCAAAATTTACACATGCATATATTTTGACACACTTTATTGCCTAATCTAAAATTTAGAAAAAATAAAATATGCATAAAATGAACAAACCCATATGATAGTTTTTTCTTTACACCTAAACATGTGCAAATTTTGACTTTATCAACATGCTTACTCGACTCTTTCTGGCCACATGCAAATTTGGCTAAGTATGGGAAAATAATGAATTTTGATTGAGAAGCCAACTTTTCACCCTCATATCTTTGACCATGATTTGATGCATGAATTTATATTTAGTGAATATCAATTAGGAATAAATGTGATCAAAACAATATGACAATCTCCTCCTAACTCATCCACATATGGTAATGGTGATATCAACAAACTACCTACTGAAATTTTCTATCACTAGACCCATTCTACCAAGATGCTCATAATAAAGAACTGGATGAATACCACTCTTGTACACAATCAATATAAACACCATAGACCTCTAATATGACCCATTTAATATGATCAATACTCTAGACTCATCCCTAATCATCTCTAAATAGGTAAACCTTGAAGATTAACCAATCCTACTTCAAGCATACTTGGGTAAGCACATTACACACTTTGTCATTATTAGTTAGGTTATCAAGGAACTTCATCCACTCACCAAGATATCTCCATGACATCACCATGAAATTATTGATAAATATATAATAATATGGAGATGTTTTTTATAGTGCCAAGAAGATACCCTACAAATTTGGATTCTTGAAGTGATTTATAACACAAGTTATAAAGCTTCAAAGTTGCTCTAGTAGATTGTGATGGGCCAGAGACCGTCAAGTTTAATCATGTTGAAGTTTAAGGTATTTAGAATAGAAAATCCAATGATGAGTGATTAATAATACATACTAATATAATGGTGCATATGAATTCAATATTTTGAAGGTTGAATCCATTGGTGATAATTGTCACAAGCTCGCTAATATGACAAATGATCAATGACGAGCAATAGTTTGTATATATGAAGATCGATGGTGCAGGATAGGTCAAAGAGTTAACAAATCACGTGGGAATTTCAAGTGGCACAAGTTCATATACTAATAAAAAAGTGTTTAGAAGGAATATGCGGGTTTCAAGTGTCATAAAAATGGGATTTATGATCAATATCTAATGGTGAGCACTACAACATAAAGACCTAGTTAATCCGTGGATATTGTTGGTGCATATTTGGTCAATATTGCAAGGGTACATGAGATAAGGTCAACATGTTCAGATTTTAATAATGAAGAAAGGTAAAGATTGAGATAATTATAAGAATATTTATGGGTCATTTTTAATCAAAATATGTGAGTATATGAGATGATTGCAAAGTGTTCTAAGTTTAATAGTTGCTCAGTGACCATTGGAATTCAAATATTCAAATTTGTGAGGGAAGACCATTATGTAGTTTTATGCTATAACTTTTGATATATGTACAATTTTATAATGGTGTAAAAACAAAATTTATAAAGGAATTCAATATGAATCTTTAAATATTTATTTTAATGTCTAAATTTTTGTACAGTCAAATTTATTGAGATCTAAAGTTGACTATGTATGTTTTCATGTTTTGCAAGTAACCTGAGAAGGGTAATTGAGTTTTTCTTGATGGTATTATGATGTTTTAAAATGAAATAATAATTGGATCATGTTTTATAATTCATGAGGAACATTTATTTGGATTATTTAGGTTTGACCAATTTAGATTCTATATGATCAAAGGCTTCAAAGTTGACTATGTGTTTGTTCTTGGTGATCATATATACCTAATGATGTTTGGGCTAATTGTGCTATACCAAAAGGGTGTTGTGATGGATGTTATCACTTAATGTGGACCTATAGATCATGTGGAATGGGTATATGTATTGTTAAAGTGTTATTGTGTTTGAAATTTTCTTAGAGAAGTGTCAAAGATGTGAATAGGTCTCCATGAGACCTATAAGGGTTACTAAGGCATAATTGAATTGTGTAACTGCTTAAGGGTGATCCATGGATGCTATGGCTGACCTATGAGGATAGTATTAAGATAACTAATATGTTTTTATGGTTAAGCCAAGTATAAAGGATGAAAAATAAGATAATAATCATGAAGGCTCTATAAATGGTGAAATCAAAGATAATGATTTCTATATGTGAGAGACTTGAGAGAAGAGGTGTATGTGATAGTTGAAGAGCAAAGGAAATAAGAAAGGGTGTGTGCCTATTAAATGGATTATATGGTAGATAAAGTTTATGACTTGTAGGTTATATTTATGATGTCAAAGATAGTGCTCTTTTAGATTTGAATATTGAGGATCAGTGAAGGATATATGATGTCTATGTGAGCTTGGTGGTTGATTTGAGAGGTATATCAAAGTGTTGAATGTGTACGTATAGATTTGAAGAGAGATGATATGCATTATATCTCCATTATATTGGCATGAAATCAATGATTAGGAGATGTTCATTTGTAGGTGTTAGGAGGGTGCTTAACATCTAGGTCAGAAGGACTTGACCAACAAGTGGTTAGAAGGACTTGATCATCTTAGGGGCAGGTGATCCTTGTGAAACAAGTGTTTCAATAAATCTAGTTAGAAGGACTTGACCAACAGGTGGTCAAAAGGATGTAATCATCCTAGGGGTGGGTACTCCTTATAAAATAGGTGTTTCACTAAATTTTGGTTAGAAGGACATGACCAGTCTCATGTTTGTGATCATCTTATATGATAACTAGTCCATGTTTTTGTAGGTTTGAGAGTGGGTTTTATTCCCTAAGAGGGTTTCCCACATAAATCTTGTGTTGTATGTGTAATCTTGTATTATCTATTTTTTCATTATTATAAACATCTTGATTGATTCATGAATGGTTGTATTGAATGATTAAGTGTTTGAAGGGTTTGGAAATTGATTTGAATTATTTGCCATCACTGATTCATCCCCCCTCTCAGTGGTTTTTACCTCTAAAAATTGGTATTGAAGTAGGTCCTTCTTGTAAGTTTAACCACTTGAAGGTGATCAAAAGTATAATGGTTGACAAAGATACTATGCTTTGTCTTCAAAACAAACTAGTATGTGATTTATCAAATGTCAATGCAAGCATGGATGATGTGAAGACACAAGTGAAATATCTAGAAGCAATTGTCAAGAATCTACAAGTCATGATGGATAAAGGTCTCAAACAAAGGATGCAAGAATTGGAAAATAAAGTCATGAATTATTCAGATGTGCTCTTATCTATGGATAAAAGGGATTTTAGCTCCACTAAAAGGGTCAAGAATGAAAATTTATGGATTGGTAATGGTAAAGAGAAAGGAAGGTCAAATATGAATAATGTCTTCAATGGGTATTTCTTCTCCTACAATCAATTTGGTCATAGATATAGTGATTATTCTTTCTCTCTAAAGATAAAAAGGGATCTAATATTATACAATTATAACCAACAAGGTCATATAGCTAAGAAATGTAAAAGAGCTTTTTGGAAAAAGGATATACAAGTAATTGACACCATCAAAAGGTTCAAGGAGACTAAGTCTAAGATTGAAAAGAAAATAAGTAGAATTCATGTTTTTCACCAAAGGAAAAGTCAATGTTTGTTCAAGTAGCCTTATATACTCAAGAATATGGGAACAAGAAATGGTTTATAGATAGTAAATGCTCAAATCATATGACAGGAGACAAGAAAAAGTTTATCTCTCTTAAGAATACCAACCCAAGTTTGGTGAGGTTTGGTGACAACAAATCTACTAACATAGCAAAGGTATTGTGAGTTTGGATAATGGTTATACTAGGAATGATAATGTCTTATATGTAGAAGGTTTGAAACATAATATTTTAAGTCTAATCCAAATATGTAAGCAAGGAAATGTTTTAACTTTTCATGATGATGTATGTGAAGTAACAAAGGCAAAATCTAGTAGATTAGTTATAAATATTTATAAAATAGATAACAATATGTATATATTCCATGAATCTAAGAAGGAGGAGTGTTTCATGAGTCAATCGGAAGAAAGTTGGCTTTGGCATAGAAAGCTTAGACATATAAATTTTGATAATATGGTAAAGATTAGTCTAAAGGGGTTGGTAAGGTATATGCCCAATATTTCTAAGATTCCTCATTCTCTTTTAAAGGCATATCTTCATGGGAAGTAAACCAAAAGAATATACAAATACAAGGAGTTGTCCACTATAAATCCACTACATTTGATCCACAATGATCTATGTAGACCTATGAGAACTCCAAGTATTTAATGTAATAGCTACTTCGTGTTTCTCATTGATGATTTTACTAGGATGACTTGGATATTTTTTCTTAAAAAAATGAGAAGCTTTTGAAATATTTAAGGCATTAAAATCACTTGTGGAAAATCATAAAGGTTCAAAGATAAATTTTCTAAGATAAGAAAGAGGAGGTGATTTTTTGTCTCATGAATTTGATGATTTTTGTGAGAAACAAGTTATAAGGAAAAAATATTCTACTGCCAAAACACCAAAATATAATGGTGTTATTAAAAGGAAAAATAGGACTATTCAAGAGATGAGTAAAACCATGGTTCAAGATTCCAAATTATCATATGGTTATTGGGAAGAGGTAGCCAACACTTCATTTTATAACCTAAATATGTGTCAAATCAAAGTAAACAATGATAATATTCTATACGAGTTATGGAAGAATAGAGTAGCTAATTTCAAACATTTTAGTGTGTTTGGGAGTAGGTGTTTCATCAAAAGAGATGAAGAGAATCACAGAAAAATTGATTTAATGTTTGATGATGTCATCTTTTTAGGTTAATTTTCTATTAGTATTATCTATAGGTGCTTCAATAAGAGACTTCACAAGATTGTCGAAATTTCAAATGTAAGGATAGATGAGACAAGTAGATTCAATACGCCAAAATTGTAGGTAAGTGACTCAATTCAAATTTCTATTAAAAATAATGATTATTTATCTATTTAAACAAATGATGAAGATGAAGAGGAGGAAGAAAGACATGACTCTAAATCTCCATCTAGAATAATTTAGAAAGATCATCTAATCTCTCAAGTTAATGGAAATGTTAGTACAGGTTTGCAGACTAGAAGGAAAATGTTGATCAATTGAAATCAACAGGACTCAACTCTTTTATCCATGATTGAACCAAAAACATTTATGGAAGTTATTGAAGATGAAATTTGGAATGGTGTAATGGATGAATAACTTGATCAAATAGTAAAGAATGAAACATGGGATTTATTTCCTAGGCCAAAAGATAAAAATGTGATAGGTACCAAGTGGGTTTTCAAAAATAAAATGAATGAGAAAGGAGAAGTCACAAGGAAAAAAGATATATTGGTGTATACATGATATGCTCAAGTTGAAGTAATAAATTTTTTATGAGACTTTTTCTCTTGTGGAAAGAATGGAAGAAATTAGACTCTTCTTGGAATATGCAAGTTTCAAAGGTTTCAAGGTATACCAAATAGATGTGAAATATGCATTCTTGAATGGCAATTTAGAATAAGTCTACATTGAGTTACCTAAAGGATAATTCATGTTAAATAATCAATATTTTATGTGTAAACTGAAGAAGGTTATTTATGGTCTTAAACAAGCACTTAGAGCTAGGTATGATAGGCTAGATAAGTATCTTTTGAGTCAAGGTTTTAAAAAATGGGTAGCTGATAGTATTTTATAGATTAAGACAAAAGGAAATCATCAATTTATAGTGGTTGTATATGTTTATGACATATTTTTTGGATCTAACAATGATAATATGAGTAGAGAGTTTACAAATACTATGAGGAATAAGTTTGAAATGTCAATATTGGGAGAAATTTCTTTCTTCATGAGATTTTAGATTAACCAACTTGATTTAGGGATATTCATTTCACAAGATAAATACATCAATGATATTTGAAGTAATTTTGACATGATGGATTTTAATCTAATAGGGACTCCAATGATCATAGGATACAAGTTAAGTAAACTAGATGACTCACCAAAAGTTGATAAATATTTTTATAGATCCATGATTGGATATTTTGTGCTATATTGCTTCTAAGCTTAATATCATGTAATAAATTGGTCTTATAGGAATGTTTCAATCTAATCTTAGATAATATCACTTGAAATTAGTCAAAAATATCTTGAGGTATCTCAAAGGCAACATAGACTATGGTTTATGGTATCCCAAGAGTAAATAATTCACTTTGAAATCATATACTAATGCAGATTGGGTAGGATGTGTGGATGATAGGAGGAGTAATAATGGTGGGGTATTCTTCATGAGAGAATGATTGGTGTCTTGGTTAAGCAATAATCAAGCCTCAGTGTCTCTATCAGCTATAAAAGGTGAGTATATAACATCTACCTCTTGTTGCATGGAAGTTATGTGGATGAAACAAAATATGAAAGATTATAGGGTAAGACAAAATATATCTTCTCCTATTTATTGTGACAATAATAGTTCAATTAATATCTCAAATAATCCTATTATGCACTCAAAAACTAAGCACATTCATATTAGATATCATTTCTTGAGAGAACAAGTGAGTAGTCAAAGTGTTAAGGTAGATTATGTGCCTACAAAAGAGCAACTTTTAGAAATTATGACCAAACCATTGTCAAAAGATACATTTGAGTATTTAAGACAAAGCTTGGGTGTCGTTTATTTCTCTCTAAATCAATATAAGGTATTTTTGTTAAGGGGGAGCAACAATTTCATGAGCTTTCTCTAGATGTGGCTTAAGAGAGAAGGCTAGTAAGCTTGTGTTGTAATTATTCATGGTGTATGGACATATAAATATAATTAAGAGGTGAAATGGATTTAGAGATATTAGAAGGAGACCCTCTTAGATGTTTCATGGTGAGTTCCATTAGATTTTAGTGCTTTTTGTGTGATTCATTCTTCATTGGTTGTAGTGCTTGGTTGAAGAGAGTGTTGGCATGTAACAAGAGGAAGTTTTCAAGACAAAAAGAGGTAAGCTCAAAGTAAGGGTATTTTTGTATCATCTTTATAAGGTGGTCCTCTCCTATTTATGGTATTTTTAGGTCCTTAGGATCAATTTTTTCCCACTTTGTCATTTTTTCAAAGGGGGAGAAGGTTCCTATTTATGAGAGTGATTGAAGAGAAAGAAGGAAGGAGAGTTGTATGATGGGTGTTGAAATGAATGAAAAAGGGGGATATTATTAGAGATAAGTTAGTGATGTCATGTAGGTGTCTAGGTGATTGGATGAAGTGTCTTGATAGTCTAAGTAGGATTGGTTGACCTTTAGTTTTGGCATGTTAAAGATGGGTTTGAAGTATTGATCATATTTGAGGGATCTTATCAGAGGTCAAGGATGATTAGATAAGTTGTGGAAGTACATGGTATTTATTTATTTCTTCATTATGTTCATATTTTCATAGTTGGATTTGTGACAAAAAAATATGAGTAAGAATTTTACTGACATCACCATTGCCACATATGGATGAGTTAGGGTGAGTTGGTCATATGGGTATGATAAAATTAGTCCCAAGCTACTATAGTCCAAGTTTTAGGTCATGAGGTTAATCATAGATAAATATATGTGGGTAGAAATTTGGCCTCTCAGATAGAAGTTCACTAAGTTTCTATACTTAGCCAAACCATTACTACACGTCATGTAGATATGTATGAACCAATAAGTTTGTACATTTATTTTAGGTATATAGAAAGTCATTTTTGATCAAATTTTTACGTGGAGATGTTGTATATAGTGAAAAGAAGACACCCTATAAATTTAGAGTCATGAAGTGATTTCTAGCACAAGTTATAAAGCTTCAAAGTTGTTATAACATACTGTGATGGGCCAGAGACCTTCAAGTTTAATCAGGTTGAAGTCTAAGGTCATTAGTCTAGAAGATCTAATGGTGAGAAATTAATCATATAAATTGAGATAAATGGTGTGTATGAAGTCAACATTACAAATGTTGCACACATTGGTGACAAGTGTCATAAGCTTCCTAATCTGATAGAAGATCAATGATGAGTGACAGTTCGTACTTATGAAGATCAACAGTGTGGGATAAGTCAAAGAGTCAACAAAGCACATATGACTTCCAAGTGGTATAAGCACATAGAATGATAAAAAAAAATTAAAAAGCACACAAGTGTGACAAGTGTCATGATTTTAGGATTTATGATCAAGATGTAATGGTGAGCACTAGAAGACAAAGACTTGGTTAATACAAAGAGATCGATGATGCACAGTTGGTCATTATTTCAAGGGTGCACGAGATGAGGTCAACATGTTCAATGTTTAATAGTGAATAAGGGTAAAGACTTAGCTACTTCTAAAAATATTGATAGTGTGTATTTAATCAAAATATGCGAGGACACAAGATGATGGTAAAGTGTTCCAAGTTTAATATTTGCTCAGTGACCATTGGAATTCAAATATTCAAATTTATGATAGAAGACCAGTAAGTAGTTTTTTATGCTATAACTTTTGATATATGTATAATTTGACCAAGGAGTAAAAGGAAAATTTTTAGAGGAATTTAAGGTGCATCTAGAAGTATTTTTTTTAAGGTTTTAATGTTTTTATAGTCAAATTTATTGAGCTCCAAAGTTGACTATGTATGTGTTCATGTTCTGCAAGTAACCTGAAAAGGGTAATTGAGTTATTCTTGATGGTATTTTGATTTTTTAAGATGAACTAAGTGTTTTATCATGTTTTCAAATTCATAAGGACCATATTTTTAGATTATGGAGGTTTGACCAATCTAGATTATGTATGATTAAAGGATTAGAATCTGACTATGTGTTCGTTCTTGGTGATCATATGTATAGAATGATGTTTGGGTTAATTGTGTTACAACAGAATGGTGTTGTGATGGATGTTATCACTTAATGTGGACCTATAGATCATGTGGCATAGGTATATGTATCATTAAATTTTTCTTATGTTCTACATTTTTTTAGAGATTTGTCAAAGAGGTGAATAGGTCTCTATGAGAACTATAAGGGCTAATAAGGCCTAATTAAAAGGTGGAGCTTCTTAAGGATGACCCATGGATGTTATGGCCAACATGTGAGGATAGTATTGAGCTATGTAAGATATCTTAAGTGTTAAGGCAAGTATATAGGCTGACCAAGAAGATAATAATCATGAAGTCTCTATAGATGGTGAAATCAAAGATGATTTCTAGATGTGAGAGACTTTAGAGAAGGGGTGTATGTGAGAGTTGAAGAGTGAAGCAAAGAAAAAAGGGTGTGTGCCTAGTAGATGGATTCTAGAGCATAGTAGGTTGATGAATATGTGTATGACCTATAGGTTATATTTTTGATGTCAAAAATAGTGCTCTTATAGGTTTGAAGATTGAGGATGAGTGAAGGATAAATGATGTCTGTGTGAGCTTGGTGGTTTATTTGAGAAGTAGATTAGAGTATGGACTATGTAGTATGAAAATTTGAATAAAAATGATATATATTATATCTTCATTATATTGGAATGTAATTAGTGATTAGGATATGTTAATTTCATAAGTGTTAGGAGGGTGCTTAACATCTAGGTCAGAAGGAATTGACCAATAGGCAGTCAAAAGGACTTGATCATCTTAGGGGTAAGTGCTCCTTTTGAAATAGGTATTTCACTAAAGTCATTTAGAAGGACTTAACCAATAGGTGGTCAAAAGGACTTGAAAAATATCATTTTTGTGATCATCTTATATGATAAGTAGTCCATGTGTTTGTAGGCTTGAGAGTGGGTTTTATTTCCCAAGAGTGTTTCCCACATAAATTTTTTTGTGTGTGTGTAATATTACATTATCTATTTTTTCATTTCTATAAACATCTTGATTGCTTCATGAATGGTTGTATTGAATTCTTAAGTGTCTGAAGGGTTTAGAAATTGAATTGGATTGTTTGCCATCACTAAGTCACCCTCCCCCCTCTCAGTGGTTTGCACCTCTAACACATCAATTATGATTCATTTTAAACCTTGGACATTTATAATGTTTCCTTGAAATTAAATTTGTAATTTCTAGATTAACAAAGCTAATATATCACACCCTATTGTTTATTTTATTTTTTTATGTTTGCAGGACCATTTGCAAAGACTTATAAACTATTTATGTCTAGGCCCCACTTTCTTTATGTTCTATAAACATTTAGAGCTCTAATATTAGGATAAGTGGTAAGATCATGTTATTCTAAGCCCTTTGGCCCTAAAAAAAAATCCCAAGTATTTTAAATTTTTGGGATAGAAGGCACAATCATGTTATTTGAAACACACCATAATTTAACAAATGTTTTGTACCTTATTGATAATTGAGTTACTATGAAATTTATATGTTTTTGGACATTGTCATTGACTAAGGGATAGATTGTTAAGCATTTTTTTAAAATTTGAGCTTTAATATTTAATGTTGTCATTGATGTCAAAGGTACTAATGAAGATGCATGGTTCTTTCATTGATGTCACTCTAATGTAGTTAATGTCAAATGTTCTTGTGTAAATACTTGGTAAATTAAGCCTTGAGGTCAGTACAAAAAGTGTAAATAATATTATAAATTTTTTTCTAGATCTTGTGTGATGATATTTAAAGGTGGTAAGATGAAATGTGTGAGCTCTGAAGATGAAGCAGTGTGTTATAAATCTCTATTTGAGTAGTTTCAAAGATGCTCAAAATGTGTTATGAAGATGAGAATACTCTAAATAATACATGAAATTTTTTGAGCATGAAATAGATTATCTAAGGTTTTATACAATATATTTAAGACATTGCATATGAGTATAAGGTCAGATATGAATATTTGTGTACTCTAAAGATCTATGTATGTAGCTCTAAAGATGCTACAATTGAGCTTCAAATATTTATAAGTAGCTTTAAATAAGTTCAATTAAATCTATGAAGAAGAGTGAGTGTATGATATTTCTTGAGAATACACAATAGGCATTGAAACACAATAAAGTTCTAAGGTAATGCTTACAAGGTGGCTATAAGGTTAGATACAAGGCTTAATAAGACTTGCAGGTCAAATCCTAGAAAACAAGGAGAGATGGTGTCCAAATGAGATAATAAGATCATTTTATAAGACATGGGTGAGTAGGCAAACATTGACATAGGTGAGTCAATTTTTTAAAGTATGTGCATGAAGTTTTAGGACTTGGTTTGCAAAGAAAAGGCTTAAAAGTTGTTTCAAGGTTTCTCGAGTGTATAAAATGAAGATATGTCTACCCAAGAAGGTTTTATCGGTGCTCATTGGCATGTGAAGTAGCTAAATGTGAACCTAAGATGTTAATTATAGATGAGGAAGGGTTCAATCTCAAATTTACAAGCATTTGTTTTTGGAAAGAGGAGCTAAGTTTTATGAATGATCATTAAGACTAGAAGTTAGTATAAACCTTCATAAAACCCTGACTGTGACCTGATGTTGAAGATATTGTTCAAAAGAGATTAAAATAATTTTATATGATAATATAAGTGATTAAATTTTGAATTCAACTCTCCCAGACATCTCTAAGTATGTTTGGTTTTGTAGGTGATTGAGAAGACCATATAGATAAGTGTTTGTCTTTTGAAAATTTGTTTTAGTAGACAATGTTGACCAAGTCAATAGTGAAAAGTGGATGAATAAAAAAATATGAGAATTTTATTTGATGTTCATGAAGGTTTTCGGATAAGTTCTTGATCTCAGGTGTGTAAATTCAATGATCAAATTTGTCCAATTGTTGAATAGACCTAGTGGCAAAGTTAGTAAAGAAATTAGAAAAAAGAAAGAAGACGTTTTTTGATGTGTTTTCATGAAGGAGAGATGCATTTAAATTAATTATTATATTATTTTGTTTTTGAATATAAAAATATTATAATTTGGTATAATATGTTGAATCTTTGAAGCCAAAATGGCTTATCTAGCTGAGTAAAGTTTGTGAGAAACAAGGTCAAAAGATTGGTATATAAGACCAATAGTTCTCATTAAGTCTCATGATCTAATTAATTGATGTTTATATTATTATTTTTTAAGATCATATTCATGTATTGAAATCCTTTGAAGATAATAAATAATTTATCAAATTTTCATGTTTATTTGACTGTGTTCTAGAGCCAGTTGGTAGTTCTAAGTGAACATATTGAAAAGGAGTTTTGAGCCTATTTTCCTTGAATTGAAGCATGAAATGAAGTTGTTAATGACCCTAAGATCATGATTATTTTTAATGTATTAATTTTGTCCTTGGTTGTTTTGAAAAATTGAGTATAGGCCTCAATTGTTCAAGACAAAGTTTTTGTTATGCACAGGCCTTTTATAAGCAATGATTTGAATAAGGGTTCAAGTGGTAGTTGAACCTAAAATGTGTTGTAAGACCTAAATAAATGTTTGATAAGGGATATTATAATGGTGTATGAATTTTTTATACCATGTAAGGTGTTTGGATAAGCTTCAAGAAGGATCAAAGGGTAACATGTTGTTGATAATGCCTTTTAGGTCTCCATAAGCTTAGAAGAGGACTAAAGGCTAATTGATGTATGACTAACCTATTGTAGTAATTGATTAATGACTAAGGAATGTTATTATAATATTATTTAACATATTCATGGCTAACCTAAGTGATTTGAATGTATAGCCAACCTAGAAGGATATGATGAAATGACTTGTATAAAAGTAAGTTTGTTAGGATTGTTTTTGTGCATTGGAGGAAGTAGTGAGGGGATGTGAATATTTTGATAAGAGATATAGAGAATAACATGATAATAAAATGATAGATCATTTTTTAATATAAGGAGGTCATGTGGACTAGTAGAGATATCATGAATATCTAACATAGTCCTTCAAGAGAGGATAAAGTTCAAAACACGTAAATAAGCCATGAAAAGGGCTAGTTGAGTGAATAGGGACAAAGTTCATTTTGAGAGGGTGTTTAAATTTTTCATTTATTTAATTTTTTTATCAACTATAGTTAATGTCAAAGGAAGTGTGATATCTTGTGTGTTGAAGAAGGCATGCATAACAAAGTTTAATAAAGTGAGTGAGTTGAGACTTATGTGAAGAAGAATGGTAGATTGTGAGCCTAGTATGATGTCATTTGACATTTTTATGGAATATTGAGAACAATTAAAGATGTTTCTAAGAGCATTCAAGATTCAAGTATGACTGGTGGTTCTAGACCTAACATGTATAGAGACCTAGTGTGGCCAAATAAGGGGTCAAGTTGAGTTTTCAAGGTAATAAAGCACATGTGAGAATATAATGAGTTTTGAAAAGTTATTTCAAGGATTTTGACCAATTATTAGGTCATTAATGGAAGGGGGAATATATAAAACACATTTATAGGTCATTTGTGTATTTAAAATGAAGGTTTCCAAGCTCGAGAAGGAAGTTTAGATGCTCATTGGCACTTGCAAAGTTTTCATGGTGTCTTGAGCCTTTTGGGAGAGATGGAAAAGGGTCCTAATAAATATTTATAGGCATTATTTTGTAATTTTATGGATATATTTGTATGAACAATCGTTAAGGAGGTTAATTGGTCTAAAGCCCTCTCAAAACCCTCTTAATGACCTGATTGGAAAAAACTTGTTCTAAAGTGCAAAAAATGGTTTGTTTGATAAATTTTTATGATTGGATGAGGTATAAGACTCATTAATTAATATCCAAGTGGTAGTGGTGTATTATGGCAATCAGTAGAACCCATAAAAAACCCTTATTTTTTAAGAATTTGATGTTACAAGTAGGGTGGACCAGGTCAATGCATACAAATAAATGAAGGTTGAAGTTATTTTTTTTTATTGAGTTCCATGATGTTACTTTAGTAATTTACATCCTCTATGTTAAATTTTTTGGTCATTGAAGATGACCTATCACTAAAATGGCTAAGAGTGAAAAATAGTGAGAAAAACTAGTTAGAGTGAGAAAGAGTTTAGGGATGTGTTTTAGATGATTAGGAATGGATAAAATTGATTTAGTTAATTATTAAATACCTATAAATATTATCCATGTTGATTATATTCTTTGTAATTAATTTTATTTGGTGAAAATAGTGCTTTAAAAATTGCTTGTCTGAATGGAGATGCACAATAAAAGAGTATGTTTCATATAATGATATATATGTTCTAGACTTGATATTTTAAATATATAAATTTATGTTTAAATTTTTATACAAATATGTATGAGTATAATAAAAATATATTGTAAGTTCAAGGAAGTATCCCTATAGGTGGATTAAGTCATGCTCACCATGACTATGTTTTAAGGCAGTTTGATAATTCTTGGTGTACTAAGGGAAGTGAAGTGTGTGAGACCTTATTAAAAGATAGAATGTACCAAATGCACTTGGTTATTTTTTTTATTTAAATTAAATATTCATTATTTATGGAATTTTGAGAGATAGGTTAAGGTGTTGAGAGATGGGAGCCAAAATGGCTTAGTAGACTCTGTTAAGATAATGAGAGAGAGGCTTGAGAGATTGGTATATAACAACAATGATTAATACCATAAAAGGAGATATAACTAGTTTAAAATTATTTATATATGACATATAAACTATTCATATGCATGATATCTCATGAAAGTTTCCTTTCATGTAATCTGACAAAGTTCTTCATGACTGTGTTTCTAGAGGCTATAGGCAATTTGAGTAGTCATATTATAGAGATGAGTTAGATGTGGTTTGGATATATTTTAATAATAAATGAATTATAATATGTTTATAATGTATACAATTATCATTTTAATGTAATTATAGTCATTTAAAGTGTTTAATAAGGTGTGGAGAGTCAAAATTTGTTAACTGTGTGTTGGTAGTTTTTAATAGCTCTAAGTGTGCTTCTTACAAAGAAGGTTTAGATTTTGTACAAGATAAGTCAAATATTATATTTTTAATAATAATTAACCTTAGGTTATTATTTATCCATACATATTAATTTTTTCCATGGTTGTTTGTAAAAAGTGTGCTTTTGGCCTAAATGTTCATGATTGAGTTTCAATGTGCACTAGCAGTTCTAAGTGAGCATGTAACAAGAGAGTTATTGAGATTTATTGTCCGATGTGGTGATGTAAAATTGATATGGTGATGTTTTTTATGTCATTTATGATATATAAATGCAATTTTTTTAATGTTTTGTTTGATAAATTTTACTGTATGCTTTAAATATGGTTGACAATCTTTTTGGTAGTGAGAAGACCTAAAAGGTGAGTAGGCCTAATTAATGGGTCCAAGTAGTAAAATGGAAAAAATAGAGTTGGGAACCCAAGGTGAACTTATTAAGGATATATTATAGTAATTTATTAAGTGTTTCATCCATTTTTTAAGACAATAAGTTTTCCTAAGGGTTAGAGTGGTAACGTGTGCATGGGTAGGCCTAACTATTTTAGGTCTCATTAAGGCCTAATTGAAGTTTGGGGATAATGAGTAATTATTGACTCAAGTAGTGATTTATTATCATGTGTAAAATTTTAAATTATATATTTCAAGGGTAAATAAATTATGGTAAGAATCTCAACTGACTAAGATGGGTGAGACCAAGAGTTGAGTATAAAACCAATGTCTAATTGGGTTGTTTGAGTGGGTTAGAGTAGTGTGGAATTAAGTGAAGAAAATGTCTCATTAAAGGAGAAGAATCAGGTAATTTAGGAACATTATAGGGAAAATAGGATCAAATTATTTTATCTAACATAATTTTTTCAGGTAGATGACTAGGTCAGTGGGCCTAATAAGCTTAGAAGAGGCATGTTGAAAGAGAAGGCATAAGAGGTTGTTTGAGTGAGACTGAAGGGTAAAGAGTGAAAATAAATGAGGTAATCATCATTTTAGTTATAAATATGTGTTATAAGGTGATTATATATCAAATTTGACTTATTTTTTTCTAAGTTACTGAGGGTTTGGAGGCTCCTTGCAAGATAGAACTTGTAGAAGACTAGTTGAGTGGGTGCTTAACTAGGTAGGGGTTAGAGCTCTTTGTGAAGTTAGTGATTCAATAACATTTACATATTTATAATATAATACTATATTACATATTCATGGTTTATTGTTTTTATCCTCCAAGAGGTTTTCCCAGATATCTCTTATTTTCTCTTGTGATATGCTTGTGTAGTTATTTATTTATGCATTGATGTTTTATGTAAATGAATGCTTCATGGAATGATAAATGGAATTTAATAGACATTTTTAAGAAATTGATTCACCCCCACCCATATATAAGTACCTAATAATCTTGGCCCTTTGGAGAAGGCCTAACAACTTAAAGGAGATCATATGAAAGCAAGAATGGTTAAAGTACAAGGAGGTTGCTTGATGTTGTTCTATAATGGATTTAAAATATATAGTATCATGTAATAAAAATATGGTGTTGATCATGAGGGAATGAAATCCTCAAGAGAGATCAAATGCTAATATGGTTATCAGAAAAGGGATGAGAGTTTCTTTAAAAACTATAGCTTTTGATGCAAGTAAAATGAGAATAGAACTATTGACAAGAAGAAGAGGGAGCAATAGTAATATCTAAGGGATATATAGGATTAGGGGGAGATATAAATACAATTAATCAACCCATATAAAATATGAATGAGTTTTTAAAAAATTATGGTATCCAAGTGTGGATAATAGAATATGATATAACAAGTACATGGATAAGAAGCTACATGTATATGCAAGTGTCTTGGTAGGTAAAGGCTCATGAGAGTTATTTATTAGTATATAAGACCAATTAAATTATTGGTAGAGGTATTGAAAATAATTTTTAAGGATTGGAGATGATCACCATGCTATAAGAGTTGAGTTGAACCTATAAAGCTATCATAGATGAGCAATGGTCTAATTAGAAGCCTGAGTATGTTGTTCAGACCTATTTGAGGTCCATTTGAGCCTTCATGAGCTATAAAGGTGTTATAATGTATTATTATATATGTTTTTATGTTTTTTAATCATATAAAATGTGAGATAACTAGATCAAACAAAGGAGTTTTGAGAAGACATATGAGGTTTATATTGGGCTACAATACCAATGAGGATATGAAGATGAAATAAGATGGTTGTATTATATAATAGTGATCTAAAGTTGATGTTAATAGTAATATTTTAAGTTTGTTTATCCATAAAATAGATAAACAAAATATTAAATATGGTCATTCATATAGCATGACATGAAGATGTTCTAAGCCCAAGAAGAGAAGAAAGGTGACTATGCCTTAATTTTGAAGTTTCTTGTCTACATAATGCATTTCAGTATGTAATGATATACGAAGGAGATTTAATATTTTAAGAATGATAAATGAGCCAATGGGAATATATATTTAAGGTACTATTGAGACCACATATGTTTTATCTTGAGAAACACAAAGAAAGCATAAAAACCAAAGGTCTACAATAGAGATGAGGTCTTAAAGACCTATTCGATAGTTTGATACTATGAAGAGAATATGGAGTTATTTGAATATATAATTGGTTGAGGTGACCTATTTAAGGTTACATGAGATTATTCAAGACCTAATGACTTGAGGAGCCTATTTGGGACCTATTGAATTTTCTTAAGGTAAGCAAATGAGTTATGTTTGTTGTAAATATATGATTTGTGGTTTTAAATGACATGATCTAGGTGGATCATGTATTTAGGGGGAACTAAATTATATGTATTGAAAATATTATAGATAAATATGAATGAAAAATTGGATATTGTTAAGCTCTATGAATGGTCAAGGCCAAGGATC
Organism: Torreya grandis; assembly: GCA_037957365.1. Classification (NCBI taxonomy): domain Eukaryota; kingdom Viridiplantae; phylum Streptophyta; class Pinopsida; order Cupressales; family Taxaceae; genus Torreya; species Torreya grandis. The sequence continues at coordinate 188,885 of JARHVA010006312.1, forward strand.
ATTAGTATTATTAAGAGATGACCTTTGTCATTAATGTTAAAGGGGGAGAAAGACTTGATGGGGAGATCCAACTTGAAGAGAGATGAGAATGATCTATTGTGATAGAGTTTTTACCATAAATTATAAAGGGGGATATTTTTTCAAATTTTCATTGATGTCATGTGTCTATGCACCATCATTAATGTCAAAGGAAGTGTGAGGTCTTATGTGTTCAATAACACATGTATAGTGAAGTATGATAAAGTGAGTGAGTTGAGACTTGTGTGAAGAATAATTGTATTTTATGATATTATTATGATGTAATTTGACATGTGTATTACTTATTTATAATAATTAAATAATTTTCCAAAATCACTTAAGATCCAAGTATGATTGGTGGATCTAGACCTAATATGCAAAGAGACCTAGTGTGGCCAAATAAGAGGTCAAGTTCAGTTTTAAAGGTAATATAGAACATGTGATCATGGAATGAGGTTTAAAATATATTTTAAAGTATTTTTACCAATTATTAGGTAATTTATCAAAGGGTAAATCAATAAAACACATTTATAGGTCTTATATGTATTCAAAATAAAGGTTTCCAAGTTTGAGAAGGAAGTTTATATGTTCATTGGCACATGTAAGGTTTTCATGGCATCTTAAGACTTTTTGGAGAGATGGAAAATTGTCCCAAGAAATATTTATAGGCATTATTTTGACATTTTAGGGATAGAGTTATATAAACAATCATTAAGGAAGTTAACTAGTCTAAAAACCTCTAGAAACCTTATTAATGACCTTATGGACAAAAATTGTTGGAAAGTACCTAAAATGGTTTTTTTTTTTTTAAATCAATTTTGATTATTTTATGAGGTTTATGACTCCTTAAATCATCTCTAGGTGGAAATTGTGTGTCAGGGTAATGAGCAAAACCCACATAAAAGCCCTTGTTTCTAAAGAATTTGATGCTACAAGAAGGGTTAACTAGGTAAATGCATATAAATCAATTTAGGTTTAAGGTAAAGAATTTTTATCTAGGTCTATGATGTTATTTAATTAATTTAAATATTTTGTGTTAACTATTTTGGTTATGGAAAATGAATTATCGTTAAACTAGCTAAGAGTGAAAAATAATGAAAAAAAATAGTTAGAGCAAGAAAGAGTTTATGGATTTCTTTTAGATTATTATGAATGGATCCAATTGATTGATATCATTATTAAATACATATACATATTTTCCATGTTGATTATATTCTTTTTAATCTATTTCATATGGTGAAAATAGTTCTCTGAAGATTTCTTGTCTGAGTGGAGATGGATAGTGAAATAGTATGTTGCAAAGAATGATCTATATGTTCTAGATTTGTTATTTAACCTCTATAAATTTTTGTTTTAATTTGATATAATTATGTATTAGGATCATAAAAATAGATTTTAAGTTCAAATAAGTGTCTCTATAGGTGGTCTAAGTCATGTTCACCATGATTGTGTCTTAAGGCAATTTGATAGTACTTAGTGTGGTAAGGGAAGTGAAGTGTGTTAAGGTGTTGAGATATGGGAGCCAAAAGTGGCTTACCAGACTATGTTAAGATAATGAAATATAGGCTTTAGAGATTGGTCTGTAAGACCAATGATTGATACCATCACTAGATATATATATATATATATATATATATATATAGAGAGAGAGAGAGAGAGATAATATAGAAACTATTCATATTCATGAGATGTATTTAAAGTTTCCTTTCAAGTAATAATGACAAAGTTCTTGATTACTATGTTTTTAGAGGCTACAAGTAATTTGAGTAGTCATCTCATAAATATGAGTTGGAGGTGGTTTGGATATATTTTAAGAATAAAACTAATTATAATATTTTTATAGCGTATTTAATGTTATTTTAATTATATTAGAGTCATTTAAATTTCTCAAGAAGGTGTGGAGAGTCAAAATTTGTTGAATGTGTATTGGTAGTATTTGGTAGCTCTAAGTGAACTTCTGACAAAGAAGGTTTAGAGTCTACATAGGTTCAGTCAAAGATTAAATTATTATTAATAATTAACTTGATTTCATGATGTGTTTTTACATATTAATTTTTTCCAAGGTTGTTTTGAAAAAGTGTGCTTTTGGCCTAAATGTTCATGACTGAGTTTTAGTGTGCACTGGCAGTTTTGAGTGAGTCTATAACAAGAGAGTTCTTGATGCCTATTAGTCTATGTGGTGATGTTTTATATTTCATGGAGGATTTATTAATGATTTTTTTTAAATTTTTTACTCAATAAAGTTGAATATATGATTCAAATATGGTTGATAAACCTTTTGGTAGTGAAAAGGCCTAGAAGGTGAGTAGGCCTAATTAATGGGTCCAAGTAGTGAAATGGGCCAAATGGAGTTGGGGACCCAAGGAAAAATTATTGTGGGTATATTTGAGACATTTATGAATTTTTTCATCCATTTTTTAAGATAAAAATTGTTCCTAATGGTTAGAGTGGTAACATGTGCATGGGTAGGCCTAATTATTTTAGGTTTCATTAAGGACTAATTGACGTTTGGGGCTAATGAGCTATGCCCAAATCAAGTAGTTATTTATTATCATGTGTAATATGTGTAATGATATATTTAAAGGGTAAATAAATTAAGGTAAGGATCTTTTCTGACCAATATGGGTGAGACCAAGAGTTGAGTATAAAAGCAAGGCCTAATTGGCCTATTTGAGTGGGTTAGAGTAGTGTGGATTTAAGCAAAAAAAAGGATCATTAAAGGAGAATAAGTAGATAGTTGAGGAGCATAAAATGGATAATATAAGAATAAATTCTTATCTAACATAGTTAATATAGGTGGATGACCAGGTCAGTGGACCTAATAAGCCTAAAAGAGGCATGTTGAACGAGAAGGCCTAAGAGGTTGTTTGAGTGAGATTGAAGGGTAAAGAGTGAAAATAAAGGAGGTAATAATTATTAAATTTAGGAATATATGTTATAAGGTTATTATATATAATATGTTACTTTTATGGTGCTAAATTACCTAGGGGTTGTAGCCTCTTTGCAAGATAAATCATGTAGAAGACTAGTTGAGTGGGTGCTTAACTAGGTAGGGGTTGGAGTTCCTTATGAAGTTGGTGCTTCACTAAAATTTGGAAATTTAAATTATAAGACTATATTACATATGCATGTTTTATTTTTCTTATCTTCCAATAAGTTTTCCCACATATCTCTTGTGTTTTCTTGTGATATGCTTGTGTAGTTGTTTGTTTATGCATTGATCTTTTATGTGAATGAATGCTTCATGTAATGATGAATGGAATTGAATAGACATTTTTAAGTAACTAATTTACCCACCCCCCCCCACCCCTCTTAGTAGATACTTCCAACATAGGGTTGACTATTATTTTGAGAAGGCTAAAGAGAGCAAAGAGTAGAAAGATTATATCATAATTTATTGTAAAAGTAACAAGGATTTATGATGGTGATTAAACAATCAGGTGGCTAAGTTAGTGTTGAGTCATCTAGGGGATCATATCCTCCTTAAAATTATGATCTTGATAAATCCAAGTGGGTGATTGGTAAATTATGGATTGGTGTTCCTTGTTGAGTTGGTGTTTAGTTAAAGACTATCAAGTTGGTACATGACAAATTGGGGTCGGTGATCCAACTTGAGTGGGTACTCAATTTAATGTTTATGTTTATCTTATATTCTATGTTCATGTGTTTCATGCTCTTATGTTTTGTTGTTTATGATTGTTGAGATGTATATTCATGTTAAGATGGTTCATACATAGTTAAGTATAATTAAATAAAAAGTTTTGAAGACTAATTCACCTCCTATATCAGTCACATTATTTCTAGTAATTGCTATTAGATCATGTACTTTTGAATAGGATTCATAACTTAAAGGAGATCTTGAGAAACACAGATGACTAGTTAACAAGCTCAAGGAGATTTTTATACAAGTAAATCTCCATTGTGTAATGGATCTAATTATGACTTATGAAATATTAGAATGAATATATATATATATATATATATATATATATATATAATCATAAGGACATGATATTTGGAAATCAGTTATGGATGGCTATATTATACCTCTAATTCCACCAATAGATGTAGTAGATAAGAGGGCTAGAAAAAATAAATCCAAGGTAATGAATACCATCCTATGTGGCCTATTAGAATAGAGATAGTAATGGTATTGCATTGTGTTTTAGCAAAATATATTTGGGAAAAATTAAATACCATAGATAAATGAGACACCAATGTGAATATGGGAAAATTATAGACTCATAAAAGATAGTTTGAAAGCTTGAGGATGAATGATAATGAATCCATTGCATCCTACCTATTTAGAGTTGATAAAATTGTCAACATCATTAGAGGAATGGGAGAATAAGTGAAATATTATACTATTGTTCCAAAGGCATTAATATCAATAACTTACAATTTTGATTCTAATGTGTTTACAATAGAAGAGATGCAAGATTTAGACAAGCTAGAGATGGATGGGATTCATGTCATCTTGAATGCCTAGGAGATGAGATAAAATGAATTAAGAACTCTCAATAAGGAAGATTATTTCAAGGTTGAAAAGAATTCAAAGTCCAAAAGGGACAAAGATGAGGTATGTTCAAACAATGATGATGATGGATTGATTGATATGTTTTCTAGAACGCTGAGAATAGGTTTAGGAAAGTACAAGGGTAAGTTACCCTTCAAGTGTTTTAGCTTTGGATATATTGGAAATTTTTCAATCAAGTGTCCTCATAAGTATAAGATTTAGGATGATGATGTAGAAAACAAATCCTATAGTTCTAACAAGAGCAAGAAGATTTCCAAAAAATATGGAGAGAATAATTCATTAAGGAACAAGAAGAGATTATATACCAAAGAAGACAACTCATTTGATGTGAGTGACTTATACACATCTAATATAGAAGATGATAGAAATGAATCTGAGCATGAAAATAATGAAACATTATTTATAGTCATATAATAATAAAATGAAGGTTACTCCTATGGGAAGGGTCTCATGATTAATGTAGAATCAGAAGAAATAGAATACTATGATAGTGAAGACGCTGAAGTGGATCTTGAAATAGAAATGGTAGGTGCCTTAGAAGAGTTAAAGATTATGAAGAATAAGAATAATAAATTGAAGTCATTGGTTCATGACTATGAGGATAAGATTTTATTATTTAAAGAAAGGGTATGTAACACATCCAAGGAATATGAAGAGATCATCTAACAAGTTGAAACCTAGAATGAGATTATGGAAGCAATCCTAAAGGTTAGAGAAGAAGACTACAACATATATGAATTTAAAATATAAACTTTGAGAGTTGAGTTGAATCATGTCTATAGAAAGGTAAAGAATTTTGTGAAGTTTTACAAGAGAACTAAGGCTCTAGATGATATCCTAAGTAGCTAAAAGTCTACACATGACAAGATAGGTCTTGGATTTAAAGAAGACCAAAATAAAGCATCTCAAGTTGAAAAGAAGGTTGTTGAAGATAAGAAGGTCAAAATACATATCAGATATCCCAATGCTATAAGTTATGATAATTATTTCAATGGTTAATATATTACATGCAGTTAGTTTGGTCATAGAGCTAGAGAATGTATAATATCCTCCAAGAATGTGTACTCATGGAACTATGGAAGGAGAAACAATTGATAAAAGGAATATCATAGTCATCATCAGTCAAATGGTGTGTATAATGTGATATGTTATAGTTGTCATAATGTATGACATATTAAAATATTCTATCCTAATAGAGTAAGAAGATCATTCAGTCAAGAAAAGAAGGTTCATGGTCATGTCACTAAAAAATGGATCAAGAAGACAAACCCTATGAATGAGGTTAAGATGGATCAAAATACTAAAGAAGATTATATGAAAGCTTAGATTATAGATAGTGATTTTTCAAGCCAAATGTTAGGATCCAAGAGAAGTTTTGATTCTCATATGATTGATAAAATTTATAAGACTAAAGAATTGACTAAGAATAAGAATAATGGCAAGGTAAGTCATGATCAAATCATAAATCAAAGAGGAATGTTTCCCACTATAGATTAGAAATCAATTAAGGGGTGTCAAGAACATTTTGTATTTGAATGTGTTGACAAGGTAGTAAAATAAAAGAAGAAGGTTGACAAGGTTGATGATGAGTTTAAGCCTAAAGAGCCAATCAAGTACAGAAGGATGCTAAAGAATATTAAACCTAGCAAAGACATGGAGATCTGGGAATATCCTGAGTTTATGTTATTTTAGTGTCCTATGAAAAAGGAGTGGATCCATTAAGCTTTATGGAAACATTATTCTATCAGCATAAATGTGAGGTTTTTTTCAAAGATGCTCTAAATATAGAATAAAGAACAATTGGCATATAAAAGGTAAGTTTCTGAGATCTATTTGTTTAGATGAGCCTGATCTATGAAGACAAAGGGGGAGTCCCTAATTATAAAATTGGCATTAGTTTATATCAATTGGTATCTAGTATAGGATAGATTGATGTGTGTGGTTAAGGAGTTTGGTATATTCTTCAGCCAAGTCAAAGTAAGGTATGTGATCTTGAGTTCTTAGTTCTTTAAAAGAAGATATGTTTGGTCTAAGGGGGATCTTGGTAGATCTATGTTCTTTGTCAAAAGAGTGATTGCTTTTGATTTACATAGAGATAAGGAAATATTGAGTTTGGGATGATTTATAGACTGTATTTATTGATTATTTGATGAATTAGTTGGAAGAATGACCTAATTGAGAAGTTTCTAAAGTGTGTCTGTAAGAGATAGTATAAACTCATAAAAGAACAAGAGTATGATTCTAGTAGATACAAATGATCCTTGATGACTAATACTAATAGCCTAATGGTGGATTCTTTGTTTTAGGGGGATCTATTCAAGTAAATTTATTGAGTCTGATATATATTGAAATGATCCTATACTATTTGAAAGAGATGATAGTTATAGAATACCTTTTTCATTAATGTCAAAGGTGGAGAAATATTAGAAAAGGGAATAGTTATTAAAATTTAAAGAAAGGATGAGAAAATGGGATAAATATGAGAATAGGTAAGAAAATGAGAAAGATTAGAAAGGGAGAAAGAAAAGGCATGAACCAGGTCTAAGAGATGATTTCCATCAAGAAGTGGTTGATAGTGTTTTTTGTGTGTGTTTTCCATTAATGACAAAGGGGGAGATTGTTAGACATTTTCATTGATTAAGGGAGATATTTTTTATCATATTTTTAAAATGTTGAGATTTGATATTTAATGTTGTCATTGATGTCAAAGGTACTAATGAAGATGCATGGTTCTTTAATTGATGTCAATCTAATGTAGTTGATGTCAAAGGTTCTTGTGAAAATACTTAGTCAAGTAAGCCTTGAGGCTAGTATAACAAGTGAAAAGAATCTTGTAATGCTTTATCTAGATCTTATGTGATGATATTTACAGGTGGAAAGATGAAATGTGTGAGCTCTGAAGATGAAGCAGTGTGCTCTGTAGTTCTATGTGAGTAGTTCTAAAGATGCTCCAAATGTGTTATGAAGATGAGAATTCTCGAAGAGAATGATCCAAATAACACTTGATAGTTTTTTATAATTAGAGAGATTGTCTGAGGTTATATCTAAGGTATTGAAGACCTTTTAGATGAGTAAAATTTCAGCTCTATAGATATGTGTGATCCAAATATCTATGTATGCAACTTTGAAGATGATACAATCAAGATTTAAAGAATTATAAGTAGATTTAGAAAATTTATATTGAACCTCCAAAGAAGATTGAGTGTATTATATTTATTTAGCATACATAATATTCATTAAATCACAAGACATTTTTAATTTAATGTATATAGGTTGGTTAAAAGGTCAGATAAAAGGCTTAATAAGAATTACAGGTCAAGTCTTAGAAAGAAAAGAGAGATGGTGGCCAAATGAGATAATAGGATCAATTTCCATGACATGGGTAATCAAGTGAACAATGATAAAGGTAAATCAAATTGTTTTAAGTATGTGCATGAAGTTTCAAGACTTTATTTTTTTTTAAAAGTCTAGAAAAGTGTTTCAATGTTTCTCAAGTGCACAAAATAAAGAGATGTCTACTCGAGAAGGTTTTTTCAGTGCTCACTAGCATGTGCAATAGTTTCATGGGAATCTAAGTTTCTCATGGTAGATGAATAAGGGTTATATCTCAAATTTCCAATAATTTTTTTCTAGAAAGAGGAGCTAAGTTTTATGAGTGATCGTTAAGATTGGAAGTTAGTCTAAACCTTCATAAAACCTTAACTATGACCCGATGTTGAAGATATTGTTTAAAAGAGATAAAAATGGTTTGATATGATTATAAAAGTTATTTAAAGTTAAATTAAACTCTCATAGGCATATCTAGGTATATTTGGTGTCTTAGGTGATTGAGAATACCATATAGATAAGTGCTTATCTTTTGAAGATTTATTAAAGCATACAACATTGATCAAGTCAGCAGTGCAAAGTGGATGAAGATGAAAGTGTGAGACTTGTAGTTTATGTTCATAAAGTTTTTTGGATATGCTATATATCTTTGGTGTGTAAAGTTGGTGATCAAAAATGGCTAGTCCTTGAATAGACCTAATGATGTAGATAGTGAAGAAATCAGGAAGAAGATTTCTGATGTGTTTTCATGAAAGAGAGATAAATTTAAATGCATTATGATATTTTTTGGGTCTAGAATTATCTATTCATGTTTTATAGAAGATTTAAATTTGGTATAAGAGGTTGAATATTTGAATCCAAAATTATTTATCTGGCTAAGTAGAGTCTATGAGAAAGAAGGTCAAAAGATTGGTTTGTAGGACTAATAGCTCTCATTAGATCTCATGATATAATTAATTAAGGTGTCTATGAGAATGTTGTAATATCATATTCATGTATTAAAATCCCTTGAATATAATCAATCATGTATTTTATGTTCATGTTTTTTATTTCATTTTGGAGTCAGTTGGTGGTTCTAAGTGAACATCTTGCAGAGGAGTGTTTGAGCCTTTTTTAACCTAAATTGAAGCATAAAATGAAGTTAGTAATGACCCTGAGGCCATGTGTATTGTGAATATATAATTTTTTTCATGGTTATTTGTAAAAATTGAGTATAAGCCTCAATTTTTCAAGACTGATTTTTTGTTATTCATAGACCTTTTATAAGCAGTGATTTGAATAAGGGTTCAAGTGGTAGTTGGACCTAAAAGGTGTTTTAAGACCTAAAGCAATATTATATAAGGGATATTGGAATGATTTATGAATTTTTTCTACCATTTAAGATGTTTAGATACACTTAAATAAGGATCAAAGGGTAATGTGTTGTTGAGAAGGCCTTTTAGGTCTACATAAGCCTAAAAAAGGACTAAGGGATAATCGATGTATGGCCAACCTATTATAGTAATTGATTCATGACTAAGGAAGTTTATTCCAATATTATTTAACCTATTCATGACTAACATAAGTGATTTTAATGTATATCCAACCTAGAAATATATGATCAAATGACTTATGTAAATCAAGGTAGTTAGGCCTATTTTTGTGTGTCAGAGGAAGCAATGAGGGAATGTAAAAAATTTGATAAGAGAGCAAGAGAATAATAGGATAAGAAAATGACATATATCATTTTTTAGTAGGAGTTCATGTAGACTAGTAGAGATATCATGAATATCTAATAATTTTTTTGTAAGAGATGATACATGTCAGAAGACCTAAATAAACCATAAAAAGGGTTAGTTAAGTGAAGAAGGATGAAGATTAGTTTTAGAGGGATGAAGATCAGTTTGAGAGGGATAAAGAGAGTGAATATCAAAAAGAGTATATCATCATATATTGTATAAGTAATAAGGATTTTTGAAGGTCATCAAACAATCAGGTGGTTGAGTTAGTACTAAGTCATCTAGGGGGTTATAGCCTCCTTTCAAGTTAGATTTTGCTAAAACCAAGTGGGTGCTTGGTAAATTAGGGGTTGGTGCTCCTTGATGATTTGGTGATTAGCTAAAGACTATCAAATTTGTGCTTTACATATTTGGATTGTTTCTCTAAGTTGATTGCGTGCTCAACTAGATGTTGATGTTTATCTTATAAGATCATAGTCCATTCGCTGCATTAGTGGGTTTTTTTCCCCAAGAGTATTTTTCATGTATATGTTGTGTTCATGTGTTTCATGATATTATGTTTTATTGTTTATGATTTTTGATATGTATATGCATGTTAAGATGGTTCATACATAGTTAAGTGAAATTGTATAATTTTTTTTGAAGACTGATTCACCCCCTCCTTAGTCATCTTGTTTCCAACATATTTGGTAAGACCATGTTAACTAGGGAAAAGTTTACTTCATGAAAATTCTAAGTCCTCCATGATTATAAGACCCATAGACCATGAAACATGGCATAATTATGTTAACCTAAAACCCAAAAGTTGAAAACAAAACCTAATTACCCTATGGATCCATAGTCTAATTACCCTAATGTTTTGAGCTTTGAGGGTTTGATAGCTATTAAAATTCATTAACTTGTTACCCTAAATGTAAAAGCAAAACCTAATGGACATGTGGCCCTATAATATAATTTACCCAAAGTTCTGAGCTCTGAGGGTTTGATAGTTGGAATAATTATATTAACTCAAAGATTCAAAGACACAAAATAAAGTTAATGGACTTGAGATAGCTCAAATATCATGCACCACATTAACATCTCAATATCTATATCCCTCATATAATATTTAAATAGTTCAAAGTTCAAATATCCATGGTCCCAAGCCTCTAATTTCCTACAGCCCTAAGGTAACTCTATATGGATCAATTTCATTACCTTTCATCCTTAGAGCATATAAAATAAGACCATAAGTGTAAAGACATGGGATGAATGAGAAATAGACAAGTGTCACAATCAGAGATACATGGCCAAAGTACACATAAATGAGTTTAATATCTAAGTAAAAGATGGTAAATGAGATATTAACACCTATTTTAAATGGGATGATTGGACATGAATAAATTAATGAAAAGTTAATATTTAGGAAAAAAGAGAACATTCTAAAGCTAATTAGAAAATTTAAATCCAAATAGGAAAAAATTAAAAAGGGTGTATTCAAATTGATGTCACACTAATTATGCATTTAAGGCATCATATTTGGTAATATATGTGAAATATAAGGAAATAAAAGTCAATTTTCCATTAATCAAACATTGTAATCTTGAGCTCTCAAGTGACTAAAATCCCTATCTTTTTTTAGTGAATTTGGAAAAGTATTCAAATAACTTAAAAAGAAAATATAAAGTCCCATATTACTAAAATGGCATCTCTAACATCACCATGTGTCTAGGCTCCTTTTGCATACTCCATTTCTAAAAACACTGAATACACAAATATTGTATTTGATAAAAGTGACTTGGACTTCAAGTTTCCATATTATTCAACAATATGGAATATAGTAAAGTCAATAAAATCACACTCTTCACAAGATCTTCTATCATAAGAGGATAAGCAGTACATTGATGACTTTATACCAATCAAAACCATTGGGATCCATTAAGCAACTTTAAAATTAGAGGTAGTACCCTATATTAATTTTCTTCATGAATTATTTTTCAATGGTACTTCTTCTAGAGACTATCTGCATCTTATAAAAGGAAAATATGCAAATACATATGTATATGATGGGTATTTTAGAGGTGCCTTAGGATTATAGGGCCTAAAGTTTCCTATAACTAAGTCTTAACCAATGTATGGATCAAGAACAACATTTTAGAGGGTAAATTGAAGTAGTGGCTAGTGAAAGGCCAAATATTGAACGACAAGGGAAGCATTTCCACCAACAATATCATCATATTTAGGCTTTAGGCCTAATATTAGAATATCCATAGAAATTCTTAATATATTGTAAGTTTTTTTTTCTAGAATTACTTATGTACATGTGGAATGGGTGCCATTGGTATACATTCTTATGACTTCTAAAAATATTGTTTCCCTAAGAGAGATTAGTTATGTTAGATTGAAGGCATATATGTTACAACATGAATAAAGGTCAATTGATAATTTTTTCATATGATGTCATATCTATTAGATTAATTCTTTGGGATGGTCCATAGAGCCTAGGGATAACTATGGTAGCCATTTTTAGAATATGTGGATAATTGAATTTATGAGGACTATTATTTATTATTTGCCTATAGATTCAAGTATGAGATTACAAATATTTGTGAGGAAATATATCCTCAAGTTTATCAATCCATTCATAGTAATTAGATGCCAAAAATATCTATGAATTTTAGAGGAAGCATATCCAATTGGGGAATCACTAGTATTATATAGAATGTACCAAAATTATAATTGAAGGAACAAGGGTACACCCTCAATTTTTGGCATGCCACATCTTAGGCAAGGTTGTTAAACAAGAGATTTACTAGTGATTAATAATAATATAGATTAATAACTTGGTATCTAGCTTCATTATTGCTACTAAAAGTCCTTATTAAACATCATATAACTTCATTTTGTAGTGAAGGCACATTTAAATCAAGTGGGAAAGGTCTGATCCCATTACAATTTAATGGTGGCCCAACTCAAGGAATGGGACCAAAAATTAAAAGCTATAAAATATATTAAATGCATCATGGATAAAAATGGGCTGACCATTACATATGGTTACTAAGAGTATGAATATGATGCTATATTTTTGAATACATAAAATAATTTTGAAGTTTGGAGTAGTATGAGGGACAAAAAGATGTTAGTGATTGTTATCGAGACCATTTAATATGACCCAAATATCACTAAAGAAGTGGAGAATACAATTTTAAGGAAGGTGTAACAAGCTTGGGGTCATCAATATCCTCCAACATAGTAATAAGACCAACCTCCCTCTCCTATAGAAGGAGAGACCAATCTACAAGAGGGAGAGCCCACAAATCAAAAGGAGAAAATCTAAATTAAAAATGAAATTAATCATAGGTATCCCTAGTCATCATCTACCCTCCACCAATTCAATTGATACTATTATGGGTGAAACCACTATTGTTCAGAGGATTGCACATCCTCATGATAGATAAGCACACATATTCACTTTAACACCTTGCCATCCACTTATAATAGCTATCAAGGTAAGTCTCTTGAAGTTTCTACAAGCTTACTTATCATCTCTCCCATCTACTAATCCATCACCTTTAGAACCTTAATAAGGTCCATATCCATCCATTCTTCCCTAAACTACTATTATCACACTTATTATTCCTTTCCCACCACCTACAGTGGTAGTTACTACTATTTTTGGTTCTTTCACTAGTTTTAGCTTCTCCCTCACCTCTTATTCCTCCAATAGTAACCTATAAAAGGAAATCCATGATCCTCCTTGCCTCCTTCAAAGTCTGAAAATTAGAAGAAAGACCATTATTAGGTCTTGCAACTCAAGGAGGATCACTTTATTAGGAAGAAGAAGAAGAACATGACATGTGATATAACTAGTGTATTTTACTATGGATGAGGTTGAATGGAATTTATAATCAATAAAGGGAATATAACCATGGTCAGGTGAGGAAGGAGTCCAATTTGAGAAAGAATGGGAGGCATAGCCAAAAAAGGCGAAAATAATGAGCCTGGGAGTCTTGTAAGAAGAATAAACTCTAGATGGAGCTTTGAGCCAACATATCCTCATTGAAGAGGAAAAATAGAATATCAATAAGGTAGTTTATTAGTTTTGTTTTTCCATTACTATTTTATATACTATATTCATAGATTTTGCACATGTCATTCCAAATCCACAATTTTCTAATTTAATTGATTTTTCTATTTTTTCAACATCAACCCAAATAATGGATCCAATAAAAAGAGTTTATTTTGAAAATTTTGTTTGGATTTATATATTTGATCCATAAGGGACACCATTCCCCCCAAAATATTATGCTCAATTAGAGCTATAATTGTTGAAATTTTCACTTATATAGTCAACCACAATGATAATTATGAATTCTTTAGGATTGACCAAATATGTGGTAGGGATCACCCCTCATGGGGAAACATCAAATTGGAAAATAATTATTCAGTCAGGCCTTGATTTACCTATTCAAATATGTGATTTATTAACATCTCAAACAATAAATCACCCTCGAATGATCTCTCCACCCTCTATCTATGAAGACCTAAGTCAACCTAAGGAAGAAGGGGAACTTTTTATTCCCCATTAGGTCAAAAAGAGCTACAAGGTCAAAATTATGATAGACAAAAGTTTGTCCTCACCAAAATGAAATTATAAATAGAGTGGAATAATTCAAAGGGGGGGAAAGAGGAAAGTGGGGAAAATAAGTACAAGGAAAGAGAGACTTTTAACAAAGAGAAAACTCACTTCCCTTAGAGAAAAAGTCTAAAAAAAGTCCAAATGAGCAAACAAAATATACAAAACATTTATTTGAATTTGTGGATTTGGTTGGAGAGGTGATGAATGAGATATATAAGAGTAAGGAGGAAGCATAACAACAACTACTATAGAGATATGTCATCTATGCCCCTTGTGAAATTATAGATAGTGTACAGAGTGCATACACAAGGTTGTACAACATTTTGAATAATAATCAAACTTCTTGGGGGTGAAAGTCAACCTAAAAGGATGAAGGTGATAAAACTTTGGCACCATCTTAAATAAAATTAAAAAAGGCTTATGTTCCTAGTTTATTGTGAAATAATTAGTGCATTTAATAACCTGAACCTGATGTCCAACCAAGATGTTGGATGGGCCCTAAGTTATGTAATTATAAAAAGTGATGTTTCCCTAAACTAGCATACATAAATGAAGGATTTTATATGACATTTTTAAGCCATAAAAATGACACCTTATAAATTTTGAGAGATATGAGAGTCAAAAATGTTTAAATCTCTATTGGAAAGCTAGTAAATATGCCCAATTTTAAAACGCTCCTTAAAAAAGCTATAGATAGATATAAAGAAGAAGTTGAGGGAAATATTTATAAAAATAATGATGAGATTCTGCAACTAATTAATTATGATAAAGATGGAGTAACTAAGGTTGAATCCCTTAGAGTAGAGTTTAAGAGCTTGGAAGTAGAGCACACAAGGTTGATGGCCAAGGTGATCAAAATATTTAAACCCACCTTACTCAATTTTGATATTATTTATGAAGAGTTTCACATAACAAGTGCATTATTTGAAAAACTCGAAGCTATAGAGTGAATTTTGGGGTCATTACCAATAATTTAGTCAACTAAAAGTACTACCACATTTTTAATAGGGTCCCTATTTTCTTGGACATGTAGTAATGCATACTCCAACATGGCCAATTTTGATCCTTCAAGGGGATACAATAACTACTTCTATTTCAACTATTGTCACTTAGCAATTTTCATCTTTTAGTAATGCCACATTATCACCACCTTGAGTATGTGTACATATCTATAAGATAAAATTGATTTGGGACTAATGGTTTTAAATTTATTTGGTAGATATATATTGTATTTTGGTTAAAGGGTCCTATTTATGTATACCCTTTTGTACATTCATGCTTTGTATGATTTTGACACTCAAATATATTTTTTTAGATGTAAATTTATAATTCACTTGGAGGATAAGTCATCCCCTCCCCTATCATATATATATTTGTATCCTTCCAATCCCAAAGGGAGGATAATTTGGCTATTAATATTAATAATAAATTCTATAAATTGTTCTACATTTGGTCGTGATATGTAAATCTTGTTTTTCTCCAAACTTATGAATATTGAAAGAAGTTACATGAAAATAGTATCTTAGTATTTTTCTTGTGAATATATATTATTATAATACATTTATTCATACTTTTATATTCTTAATTTGAATGCTTTTATGTAATAAATATAATCTCCCTTTGTAGATGTGTGATTACAATCTCACAAACACAACTTTAGATTATATATGTTAAAGTTTATTATATCATTATTCCTTTGGAATATTAACTATTTTTTATATTTGGTATTCTTATAGTATCTTGAAGTAAACATTGGTTTTTGATTGTTTGTCTAACCCTTAGTTTAACAACCAACTTAAAAAGGTTTCATCTTGTTTGATCCATAGTTTTTATTTTCTACTTTACCTTTCCTTATTTTCTTGAGCCTCTTTTGATCAGACCCACCTTAGGTTAAATTAAACATAAAACCATCCACATCAAATATATTTAGACTCATGTCATATCCAAACCATCTGAGGTAAACAACTCCTCCACTCACCACTATTCCATAAATGGATTGTTTACAAAACTCAATACCCCACAACTTGTGCCTTAGAGTGAATCTTCTTCACTAATCCTAAAATGTTAGAGGCTATATTGTAAGGTTAAGTTTTGTGAATAAATCCCACATGAAGAAATTTTATGAGGTTTAATTATCCATTCGCTTATTTACCAATGAGGATATATTAAGGTAAAACTACAATGAGAATATCGAATGAGACAACCAATTTGATTAAAAGTTATCAAAATTATATCATTTATTTTGAATGTTTTTTAATGTATTTCTATGTGTAATTTATAAATAAAGGTTTCATGTCACACTCTATGAACCATTATTATGATTATATTCTCATTTTCATCTTGATGATGGTTCATAGAGTGACTCCAAATATTCATTTAAAAATCACACAACCATTACATCTAGAAGCATTCATGACAATATAAATATATTATGTAAATATTAAAATAATATTTATTTTATTTTCCAAAATTTAGATAATTTAAGGTTTAAGTATTTAAATTCACCCAATATAGACTACTTAGATATGTCAGTGACAAGATGATTCTTATTCAACTCTTTAGACAATTGAGAGAGGTCCATATTAAATGCAACTAAAGACATGTAGGGGGATGAATTTTATTATTATATTGATATATTATATTTTAAAAATATTTTCCGATGGATCTAATATTTAAATTTAAATGGTAGATTTCCTAATGTAAAATCATACTAAAATCATTCATTTTGATATAAAAATAATTGTAAGAGATAGGCTCAAGTTGAGTGCTTGTTATGCACATATATCATAGATTGAAGAATATTAGGAGGATTGTGATGATGATTTTGAGATAATAAAAATAAATTGTTTAACGACTCTAAATTAGATGAAATATTTTAGTATTGTATGGGTAATGAGAGTAATAATATATGATAAGATTAACATGATTGATCTATTATTCATTGAAAAATTATATATTATGTATTTGCCTATAATTAATTAGTAAATAAAAGGATTGAAAAATATAAAATAATTATTTTTTAATGATATATAAAGCATTATTTAAAAATAAATTAGTTGAATACACCATTAATGGATATTTAAAGGATGTAGGGACTTCCAAGAGACAACAATAAGCTCCATCAACAAGCTCCATTAACAAGTTCATCCAAACACTCTAGAAAAAAATACACATTGAGATCCCAAGATATATCTCAAAAATAAGTGGTGGAGGAGATACTGAAGATCCAAATAAGAGTAAACTTCATAACCAAATAGTATTACAAATATGGTTCTTCATCTAGGATGAAAATTACTATCATGAAAAATCTAACTTATTTTCTGGTTCTTGGTGATTCTCACCCATTATAATACCTTGATCCCTCTGTATTGATTTATAATACTACCAAACAATTTCTAACTTCAAACCAAGGATCCACTTAGATATTTTGTGTCACTCCTCCAACACATGTGTATCTTACATTGCCAACACCTTATATTCCATTATCTCCTCATATTCCTTATCCACCACATTCACCTTTGGTTTCATATCCACCTCCACCTCAATCCTCACCCATGGAAAAACCTCATATTTTTTTGGGTTCTCTTGGTATTCTTCAATCACCCTCTCTTTTAATGGTTCCTATTACTATTATTATTAATAAAATGAATAATTATTAATGTGGTATATTATTTACATGGCCACATAAAATGGTGAGTAAGAAAATAACTTAATCCAACATTTCAATCCTTGATTATGATGCAATCAAAAATTTGTTGCAAAGTCATTCTCCTCAAAATAATGTTCAGGACACCTCTAGATTGAAAATTGATTCCACAAGTGCAAAATTTTTATAGGTTTACCATTTAATAAATGATTAGGATCAAGAATAAATTACCTTAGATAATTGTAATTTTAGTATAATACCACTTTGTGAATCAACCCATGAAAGTGATATTCATAATCTTTGAGTGACTATAACAAGATTGATTTATAGAACATAAGAATAAAAAATGTAGGAAAAGTTAGAAGAATAGGTGCATATGCCATCTACATCCACCAAATAAATTTTAGAATTGAATGAAACCCCCTAAAGTTAATATCTAAATACACCCTAGTTGAATAAATTGATAAGTAAACTATTGTTAAAATATGTTAATGTAGCAATTATTGGAATTTCATGGAGACTTGGGTTGAATAGATTCTTATTGATGGTTTGAATTTCGTGGATGAGAATAGAAAATAATATGAAATTTTTATGACTGAAAATGACAAGTTATATTTTAAAATTAAGACTATAAATAAAGAGATGGGAATTTAGAAAGGCTTAATCAGATACTTATAAGATATGTCACATATGGATGAGAAGATACTAATATATGAAGGTATCTTCAGATATTCCAATGAAAATGATTATTGTATTTGGGATGATTGCATGAATGGAAAATACACACATTAGAGGATGCATTAGAATATTTGTTTGTACAAAAAAATAATTATGGTGATATGAAATCAAAAATCCATGAAAATTCTTTATTTGTACATTGTAACTTTTTCAAAGGAGATGAGATAAAACTATGCACATCAGCTGAGCTAAAGGATACATTTTAGAAGATGGTTAAAGAATAGTTGTTGTAAATATATAATTTAAGTATTAAATATATGAATAATCTAAGTGATATTAAATTTAGCCTCAATAATCTCAACAAAATATTTTAAATATATTTAAATAAATTGATGAAGCAACAAATGCAATGAACACTTAGATTGTCATATTGGCTCACACTATGGTTTTGAAGAGAGATGGAATTGTACTTTCAATCCAAAAATTGATAATATAAAAGTTTAAATATACCCAAAGTGAAAATTAGGACAAATATATTGTATTTGATTAGACATCCTATCAATTAGATAAGCCTTCTCTCTACTCAAGATTTTTTGACATTTCTCTCACTACTTTATTTATTTGTTGTGCATTTATGAAAATTTAATGAATTTAAGTTATGTTTCATTCTTGAAAAATAAATAATAATGTTGAAATATAATTTTTCCTTCAAAAATAAGTATTTATTTGTACTCTTATTATAAATAAGAGTTTCTCCTATTGTAAGAGGACATTTTGGCAAGTAAAAAAATTGGAGAAAAAAGAAATAAAAGAGGAAGGCATATATTTTTATTCAGGATTATTATATGAATATTTCTAAGGCTTTGTAAATTTATTATTATTATTATTAAATTATCATTATTTCTTATGTATAATGATTTATTCTATCAATATTATTTATTTATAAAAAAACATGTTTAAAGTTGAAATATCATTGTTATAAATATATTCCAACATGTGGAAATGGCTTGAATATGTGTTAATTATTTAATTATTGAAAGTCTTATTTATTATGTGTTTTCATTTATTGTATAACTCTCCTACTGAACCTTCTTCCATGTATGTTCTATTCATTTTATAAAAAAACCCCTAAAATTAATTTTGGATATATATGTATGTAAATATATGTACATACATACATACATACATATACATATACATGTGTGTGTGTGTGTGTGTGTGTGTGTGTGTGTGTGTGTGTGTGTGTGTGTGTGTGTGTGTGTGTGTGTGTGTGTGTGTGTGTGTGTGTGTGTGTGTAGATATTTTATTCAATTTAAAGTTTTAATAAATGGATATTTTCATGATAATAGAGGAGGGACTTCTTGTTCCTTACATTGTAGACATAAACTAGCATTTTTTTTTTACCTTGTACAAAATATATTGCCAACTATTTTTGGTGCCCATTGTGTGGCATGATTTTGTGATTTCCATGTAACCCACAAAATATTTTCATTTTTTTTATCACATAACCATCTCTAGATTTTAGGTTTTCATTCTTCAACTGGTCTTGATTGGATACAAGAAACATAAGAAGATATTTATTTTGACTTTTGAATGCATACTTAGGATAACATAACTTTTCTTGTTTAGTTACAAAGAGCCATAGATGTATTATAAGAATAAGATAATTTTTACGTAACTCAAAAATCCATAACACTTTCTAATATAATAATAATAATGAGGTAGGTCATGATTAGATTCATTCAAAGAGAAATTTAATTACATCTAGTTTTGAGACAATAATATTTTCTCTCTCACTAGATGAAATAAGCTTTATAATACTGAGTAAGAAAGAAAGTAAATTTGATCCCATATTTTAGTTACATTATAATTTTCATTTTAAATTAATCCCATAATATATCTCAAATGATAATATATTAAGTATAAAATTTAAAAGTACTTCAACTAGTCCAAAAATCTAAAGCCAAGATTTGAAACTATAACTAATAGAGCATTGGTTCTATCCAAAACTTTAATACATCAAGATATAAAATTTGTTACAATGGATATGTTACCTTTGGTAAAAAATATAGGCCCACTTTATCTTGGTTGAAAATTTCATTATTTTATGAAAGGATCAAGGAATAATTTTCCAAAGTTCACTAGTGATGGTAAGAAACACCTATAATGATATTTTTTTGCTTTCACTACTACATATAACATTATAGTTTTTCAATATGAAGAGGTAGTATTCATAATATTTATTAAAACTATAGAATTTGGGTAAATATATATTTTTTTACCATATCACCCCTTATTATATAAATAATTAGGATTTGATGAAAATAATATTAATAAATTATTTCAAACTAGTTGAAGATGCACATGTGATTCTCACATAATTGACAACAATGAAAAATGGAGTTGATGAAACCATGAGGTATCTCATTTAAAAATAAAATAAACCAATAATAAAAAATGATATTCCATCTAAAAATATAGTTGAAAATCAAAAGTGCTTCTTCATAAACACTAAGCTACCTAAAGTAAGGTTTTTACTAAGAAACTGAGTAGTTGATTTTTAAAAAAAGACCAAATATTGGCTAGTGAAATAAATATTCCACATAAGAAAAAGGTAAAAATTGAAATTGAAATTCAAGTGATTAGTTAATTCATAAAATCTATAATTATATCATCGCTCTAAAGAAACAATTACCTTAGAAATAAATAACTCAATTATACCATGATATTCATAGAAGGAATTTTTTGCCACACAATAATCATCCTTGTATGTAATCATCACAATAAAAAATTTCATTGAATGTCATACAACTAAAACTATTCATGTGAATGTAGTACTTGAAGTGGAATAAGTATGTGAATATGAAAAAGATGAAATTTAAATATTTTTTTTGGTTTTCAAAAATTTGAAACAAAACAACTTGATGATGATTTGAAAAATGGGTATCTATAAAATGAATATAATGAATATGATGATTACATTGGTCATATGAATGACCAACCTTTTCTATTTTTACCATGCCATAAAATAATAAATAAGAGACCAATAAAAATAAAGAGGTCTATATGTCTATTGAGAAAGAAAAGTCCAAAAGAAATGAGTTTTTAAATACACCATTATAAAAAGTCATCCTTTCTTGAGATTATCTGATACCCATTCAATTAAAATATAACTAGTCAAAAATAATTTATTTACATCATCCCATAGGCATACTACTCTTAATCCAAATACTAGTGCCACATTTAGAAATGAGGTAAATTTAGAAATAACATCCTCTGCTTGCTTACCATATGTTGACATCATTAAACATGTAAACAAATCAAAATTTGAGATGTCAAAAATAGAGTACTTGAGGTTCATCCTTGACCAAATGGATAAATTTATTAGGTTTATCAAAATTAAATACCTTAATAAAGTTGGATCTATGTCCAAAGGAATCCTTGCAACACCCATCAATTCAAACACTCATATTTCAATGGTATCTTATACCTCAAGGTTTAGAAAGCTTTAACCTTTTTATATCTCTTTATTTATTAGAGTATATAAATTAATTAATTGTATTATTGACACCTAAGCTTCATATAATGTGATGTGTAGTCATATAAAATATCTGAATTGGTAGTTTGAGTGTGGCTTGTGACACCCCATCCATAGGTCCTTTTTGCATGCTCTTATGACCCTTATAAACACATTTTTGCTCATTAGCAGTCATATAAAACCTTCTAAATGGTCATTCCACCTTAGCTAGATAGTATTCCCCATGCCAATCCTATTCCCCTAGGTACCAAGCAAGAAGGATATGAGTGACCCATTTGGACTATAGTGTTGAACACCAAAGTGTCCTTTTTTTGGTGGTCCTATCCATTTGCACTTTGAGCCCCAATGATCATTTTTCATCTAGTCCTTATCCTTAATTAGGTTAGCCTATCATAAATACATCTAACCCATGACCAATTATTCCCTATAAAATCCCACTCAAAGCTCATTTACAAAAGGGGCGACCAAAATTACAAAGCAAGCAAGAATATAAACAAAACATTAAGGAAAACTTCCCTATTATTTGGACATAGTCACCCAACATAGTTGAAAGCCTACTCAAATCCTCATACAAGTCCATAACCACCTCAAACACTATCAATTTGGCATTTGCATCTACCTCACACTATTTCAAAAATCATACTTGGTGGGAGAACTACATATGGCTTGATCCCTCTTCAGAGTATTGGTATGTAAGCAATGTGCCCACACAAGGGGTGAGGATTGCACATTCAATACATCTTATACACTAACCCCATATTTATCAAGTGAATAAAATATAATTTTATCAAGCATGATGGAGGGTTAGGGTTTGAAGACAAAATCAACTCCATAATAAGTTTTATCAACAACCAACACTTAATTTTTCAACAGCATGCTCACACAGGCACAACATAACTACCCAAAACGTTTTAGGTCTCTATGATTAATTTGGAAAATAGTGGCAAGAATGGACAACAATGACAGACACCTAAGCATCCACTTTTTGGTGCTCCTATCCTTTCACCAAATTAAATCCAAATTCAGATTTATAACATCATCCTAGTCCTACATAGATGTTTCCAAATTTTGTATCAACCATCTCAATCTATTTTCAAGCTATGTTATATTCCTTCTTATTTATTGCTATTTTTAGACAATATTTATTACTATTTTATTTACTAATTTATTAATCTAGACCCTTAACTAAAATATGAATAAAAATCCATTATTCCTAAATAAGTTAAATCATCTGGTGAACCTGACTTCATTTGCACACAAAAACCTAGAACCCTAGTTAAAATTCCTTTCTAATTTTACTAATATTCTTCTAATTTTCCCTGCATATATAAATCAAAATTTCCCATTTAATTTTTAAAATTCACCATATTAATTTTAAAAATCATTTTCTTTCAAACCCTAGTAGAATATACTAGATCTCTATGCTTTTGGAGGTATCACTTTAGATGTTAGTGAGCTTTGTATCCTTTTTTTAGATATTCTAGTTTGATATTTTTAGGACATTACATTTCATTTATTTAGTACTTTCCTTCCATCACATTTTTATTATTAAAACTTATTGCAAAAAAAT
The DNA here is from genome assembly GCA_037957365.1 of Torreya grandis. NCBI lineage: Eukaryota > Viridiplantae > Streptophyta > Pinopsida > Cupressales > Taxaceae > Torreya > Torreya grandis. The sequence continues at coordinate 212,535 of JARHVA010006312.1, forward strand.
CAATCCACTTTCACTTTGTTTTCCTAATCTAATAATGGCCCAATATACTAGCTTTGACGAAATTGATAAGAGGGAACTTTAAGACCTTTTAACTAAAAATATCGAGATATAAGATGATATTCTTAAAATACTACAAGAAGAACAAAAAAATAAAATAATGGTCAATCCTCTCAACCCATAGAACAATCAATTAAAAATGATACTATGGGGGCAATGATATCTCAAAAACCCTGTATAGCATCACAACCTTCCTACATGGCACCACCAGTTAGGACTAGTACATCTTTGCCTCTTGATGTGGCTACCCTTATGAAAGAGCTATGATCTCTTCAATTTAAGGTGATACATCTTGAGTAAGGTACCTCTATACCAATATAGGCTTTGGACTCTTTTTATCTACTTCAAACACCATTGGCATGCCATATTGCTTCTACACCCTTTCTACTAGGTTTTATTCAACCCAAGCTCACTCTATATGATGGCAAGGGTGATCCAGAGACATACTTGAGATATTTTCATACATCATTCTTGGACTATGTACCAGATGACTGGTTACTAACTAAGTTATTTCAATGAAGTTTAAAGGGTAATGATCTACAGTGGTTCTATACTCTACCAAATCAATCGGTCAAATCATTCAATCCTTTACCTAAAATGTTCCTAGTTGATTTCAACATTAACATATGTGACAAGGTTTCTTGTGCCCAAGTTGCATAATAGAAACAAAGGTCAAATGAGCATCTCATATATTATGTTCTTAGATATAATACTATCTTGTATAAAATGACTAGCCCCATGGTCGATAAAAAATTATCAAATATCTTCAAATAGAATCTTCTGCCAACTTTTCACGAGTCAATAATGTTCAAAAAGTTTTTTTCCTTCACTGAGTTATGTCATACACTAAAGCAAATAAAATTCAAATTACTTTCAATGGGAAAATTCAAGCACATAAACATATCAGTTTCAATAAATAAGAGTAGTAATAAATTCCCATACAAAGTAAAGGTTAATGATAACAAAAGTCAAAATCAACCTACAATTAATGTAGCTTTAGAGCCCCCTTAGTGAGTGGTTTTATTAGTGCCTCCTCAATGAGCCTCTACCAATCTACTAGTATCTCTAGCCAGAGTCTTACAACAACTATTGGAATGTAATTTATTATCTCTCCCTCCTATTTGGGAAGTTGATACAACAAAGCCTCTTCCATGTGGATATGATCAAAATGCATTTCATTATTTTCATAGGGTACCAAGCCACACAAAAAATAGATGAATTAGTTTATGACAAAAGATACATGATTTGATAGATGGTAACCTTATTGATCTTGGCACTCTAGTTGAGCTTCGTTAGGCAAAATAAACATAGGACAAGGATCTAAAAATTTTGTTAGAGCTTTTTCCATAACATTCCAAATAGGAGAAATGGGGTATATTAGGTGTTTATCATGCATATCATGTACACCCTCCACCAGCTACTTACCAGACACCTTTAGTTGAGTCACATCCTTTGAGAAACATGATTGGTGTGTATAATTCTAGAGTTCCAAATAGACCTTCAATATCCTCCTCTAAGTAGGAGATAGTTGAGGATGATTCAGATTACTATGCACTCTTTATTAGAGCCTACATTGATCACCATCCCATTCATAGTGTTCTCATAGAAAATAGATCTAGTATAGACATGTGCACTATGACATTAATTCAACATTTGAAATATTCATACTAGGATATCACCCTAACAAACATAGTTATCAAATGATTCAATGGACACATAAAAAGTTCATTAGGTGAGATTGTACTTCCTCTATAGTTTGGTACAACACATATGCCCGTACCATTTACTATTATTCCTAGTGTAGGATTCTTTGACATGTTTTTTGGTCAACTATGGATCCAAAAACTTTATTTATTACCTTTTATAGTTCATAGATGCATGAAATACATTCATGCTAATCAGGTTGTTATAGTTGGTGGAGTTCTATATGAGTTACCATTCCCCACTTTAGATCCATATCCTACTTTATAGTTACTAGTTTCAACTTCTCCACTAGTTATAGTTCTTCTTCTAGTTGAGATTTAGACACAACTGAGACCTCCCTCACTAGCATAAAGAACATTTAGGATTCTAGATAGTTTCTAGCTACAATATTCACACCTAGGGTAGTATCATTGAGGGCTCATGCCTTTACACATAAAGCACATTTTTAGAAATATTTTTCTACTACTAGATGGGTCATTAAGAGATCCGTAGTTACATCTACTTCTCAGAGTTCTAGGGGGACCCCATAGTCAATTTCCACTATAGATATTTTAGAGCACTTACAACATAGACAAATTTTATATTCACAGTCTCATCCCTTCCATCATGCTTCACAATCATGCATGATCCCTTTCCTCGATATAAGACAAATTTTCTAGGGAGTCTCGTATGAGACTCATTGATTAGTATCATTTCTTCTCAATCTTTCTTGTACATAATTTCTTAGCCTACTTGTACATAGTTTCTTTTTACTTTCTTGTACATAGTTTTTTTCTTACTTATACATAGATTATTTCAAAATACCAAAAACAATACAATATTTAAAAATACCAAAAATAATATAACATGTTAAAGTACAAAAATATTCAAATAAATCAAAAACACCAAAAAAAATTCAATTGTATGCATTATCCATGCTTTACATTTCTATTACCATGCTAAACTCATAGTTTTCTATTATATGTTATTGTTTGTCAATTTATCTACATTACCTTGCTTCACTTGATCTTCTTGAGTGTGTGTAGTAACACTTAGATCCTTGATTATTTCACTCTACCCATTGAGGTGGCATCCTACTTTTACATTCAACATATATATCCACTGGGGGCATATTTTGCATGACTACACCATCCAAGTTATGTTATTCCTAAACCACACACTCTAGTTATCATGTTGATGTACATTACTAACTATCTTACATATATTATTCTATCAATACTCACTAATATATAACACTTGTGTATTTTTTAGCATCTACCTAGTCTTGCACTACATGTTTTGCACACTTTCACTTCTTGCTTTGATTAGTTAGATGAGATATTATTTTTAGAATTTACATGCCTTCCTTTTTTTCTTTGAGTATCCATTTGTGATTGCATTTCTTAGTTCCTATTTTGTTACTTGTGTGTGCCTTAGGACATTTTCTAATGCCCTTTGCTTGTACTCTTGTATGTGCTTGTGGCCCTCATGCTAATCTTGATTATTTGCAATTGTATGTGTATTTAGGCATTTTAACATGCCTTATATTCTTTCTTTCCTAATTTGAGTGACATGTGCCCATGTCCCTTATTTGCTTGGCCCCTTGGTTTCTTTTGTATGTTTCTTGATTCTTGCCTTGCATGCTTTTTTACTTGTTTGCTTCTTAGTTGTTTGCAAAGCTATAATCCACATCACGCATTATCTTGCTTTCTTAGATGCCATTATGGACATCATGATCTATCCCTCCTTGAAAACTAACCATATTTCTAATTTTATTTTAGTTTATTGCACATGATATTACATGATTACATCTATCTAGGCACACCCCTATTGATCTAACAATCTATAATACAAACTATGCTATATCTTGAGACAAATTTTGGATTATCATTGATATATAATGTAATTAGAAACATAACACACTTTTAAGGATATTTATTCTAAGGGTAATCATTACAGGGTCTTCATTTCTACCCTTAGAAGAGTGGGAAATAAATAAGGGTTTTGTCATAGAGATCAGAGCCATCTAACAATCAAAATTAGTTTTTAGAACACTTAGAATAAAAATCAAAATTCAAAACATGTATAATAAACCAAAAATAGAGACAAACATAGAATAACCATCAAAAATAGTAAAGGAAAAGAGTGCCCCATTTAGACTATAACACCATACAGTGAAATGTCCACTTTTTGGCACTCCTATTCAAACAACCAAAAACCCAAAATTATAAAAAATATATAGAAAGATAAGGACAATTATAGTTTTATTAGCTACAATATAGTTAAAATTGGGTATTTTTAGTATATTTTCACTTAGATTATTTATATATAGGGGGTATCATGTGTGTCATGATGGCTCTCACTTTTAGTTTTAGATTGGGCAGTTGGTACAACTTTCAAATCAGAATCCATGTTGCAAACACCAAAGATTAGGGGTAATGTGCATGAAAAATTGGCCTTATTTTATTTCCATTTCATTATATTACCTAATTATTCTCAATAATTTCATACTTTATTCCATCTACATGTGGTTGTCATCATTTTAGAGTGGCTTTCATATAAGACTAGTTCTTAGTTTTAGAGTGGCTTTCATACAAGCCTAATCTCCACCTTTTGGAGTGGCCAAGATTAGCCTAGTTCTCCTTACACATTCAGCTATCCACACAACATTTTTAGATTATAGAGAATTCATGGGCTTTATGAGCTAGCTCATATGACACACATTTATATTGGTATTAATTCATAGTGCACACTTAGTGGGAAATGATGGAGTTGAAAGACTAGCTAGCCTTTGTATTCTTGAGCCACCTACTCAGGAAGATTGGACACATAGTCCAAACATCAATTAACACACACATTATCACATAGATTCACTACATAGTGGGAGATAATAGAGCTAAAGGGATAGCCTTTGTATTCTTGATCCACCCTCAAGGAATTAATAACCCAACTCTATTCATGATATTAGTCTTGGTATAACACATAAACAACATCACTCAACATCACAATAGGTTTTATATTGGTTCATGTACTAGGTGAAGTATATTCACTCCTTTCTCATTTTACCCAACCTTTGTATGTTCTTATTTTAGACATAGTATGTCTAGTAAGAACCGATCTACTCCTTGTTTTCTCTTATAGATTTATGTTTCCTGTTGTGTTCTCTCTATGCACACATAGCATCACACATCTTCATGGGATTCACCCTTGTAGGTAAGTTTTGGTACATTTTTTTAATTTTTACTTTATCCTAGTATTTTGCTTTTTTTCATCACTAGAATAAAAGGAGGGCAAATGAATTCATATAAAATATCCAAATTGGTAATTTGAGAGTGGCTTGTGACACCCTATCCATAGGTCTTTTTTGCACACTCTTGTGACCCTTATAGACACCTTTTTGCTCATTACTAGTCATTTAAAACATTCTAAATAGTCATTCCACCTTAGCCAGATAGTATTCCCCATGCCAATCTTACTCCCTTGGGTCTCAAGCATGTAGGATAGAAATGTCCTATCTGGACTATAGTGATGGACACCAAAGCATCCACTTTTTTATAGTCCAACCCATTTACACTTTGAGTCCCAATGATCATTCTCATCCCATCCTTATCCTTAATTACGTCAACTAGTGTGAATATATCTAATCCATGACCAATTATTCCCTTTAAAATCCTATTCAAAGCTCATTTACAAAAGGGGTGACCAAACTTACAAAGCAAGAAAGAATACAAACCAACCACTAAGGAAAACATCCCTATTATTTTCACATAGTCACCCAACATAGCTACAAACCTACGCAAATCCTCATACCAATCCCTAGCCACCTCAAACACTATCAATTTGGTGTTTTCATCTACATCACACTATTTCACAAAATACACTAGGTGGGAGAACTATTTATGGCTTGATCCCTCTTCAAAATATTGGTATATAGGCAGTGTGCCCACACAAGGGGTGTGGATTACAAGTTCAATAAATCTTACTCACTAACCCCCCCTCTTTCTCAATTGACTCAAATATCATTTTATCAAGCATGATGGAGGGTTAGGGTTTGAAGATAAAATTATCTTTGCAGTGAGTTCCATCAATAAATAACACTCAATTTTTCATAGGCATGCTCACACAGACACAAAACAACTACCCAAAAAGTTTCAGGTCTCTATGATTAGTTTAGACAATAATAGTAGGAATGGACAACAATGTTAAACAACAAAGCATCCACTTTTTGGTGCTTTTATCCTTTCTCCAAATAAAAGATAGATTCATATTTATGACACCTTCCTAGTCTTACACAGTTGATTCTAACCTATGTATTAGCCATCTTAGTCTATTTTCAAGCTAAGTTATAGTCCTTATTATTTATTTCTATTTTTAGAAATGTGAAAAAGATAAATAGTTACACAAATTAGGACTGTATATATTTCTATATTCCATATTGATTTATTAATCTAGACCATTAAATAAAATAGGAATAAGACTCCATTATTACCAAATAAGTTAAATGATGATGCATACAAAAAATTTACATGTGCTAGGTCTCACATGTAATAGAATGCTTGGTAAATATTCAATAGATACAAAATAAATATATTCATTAGGTTAAATTAGAGATGCCCAAATAGCCTTGGTAACATTCCCACATTAAATAATAAAATAAACCATTATTGTTTAAAACATTCTTGAAATTTATGGTATATTGTTGGGAATATATTTATGTAGAGACTTCTCTAGATAAATTTGGATAAATGAGTCAAACATAGACTTGAATCTGAACTAAAAAGTAGGTTCACAATACAAATCTTAGAATATCCTCATTCTGATATATTATATGAAGATAAATGGATATGAAATTACATGATGATGTCATAATATTATCTAAACATCCCATTAATTAATCAAAAGTGTAGTTTCTCTTCATAATATTATCTCACATTTGATACTAGTTTCTCTTCATCTAGTGTAGACATTGGAATAGTCCTTAACTCACTAACTAATGGGATATTTTAATTTTACTATATATTGTTGACCATTTTGGCCCTACAGGGAAAAATTAGTCTCCTTCTTCCCCTACCATTCCAGGCCAGTTTAATTTTTGGTTTGCACAAGTCTTTTAGTAAGAAGATGAACCATTTCAACAACATGAACTTTGAACTTTAACTTTGTACCACCACTTGGTTCAATTACTTGGTTCAATCTCTTTGAACAACCACTTGGTTCAGTCACTTGGTTCAAAGTGTTTGGTTCAATGAGTTGGTTTAAAAGGTTGGTTCAAGCAATCGTTTCAATGATACATCTAATTCATAAGGGAATTGAATGGATGCAACTCCTTGTAGAACACAAAGTGTTAAACCATTAAAATGTTGAACCATTAAACTCCAAAAAATGGTTTAGGTTTACCCAGAAGGTTCAACAATAGAGACCCAAACAAAGGAAAGGCTGAAGGAATTGACCAAATGGTGACAAGTGCATGAACGTCAATTTTATGGTAATGAAATAGCCATTGATCTTTAAATGAAAGGTGTGAACTTGAAGGAATTTAAAGGATTAAAGCCAAAAGGAAGAAACCACTAAGAAAGGAGCCCAAAGAGCCAAAGAATTAGAAGAAGATAGCCCCTGAAGGATGAAGGATCCAAAAAAGACAAAGCCAGGAAGAGGCAAAAGAGCTAAGTGCAAAAATGGACAAAATAGTCCAAGTGGCAAAGGAAGGTGTCAACTCAAGGAGTTACTCCAGTGGTCGACACAATATCTGCCATGTGGTCATCAAGGGGCATAAATAGTGAATGACATGACCCATTTTTCTTCACTTTGCATTGATGAGCAGACAAACCGCATGAATGCCTTAAAGGAGCGGTCTTGTTTCCAGACAGATAGTGTAGCTTGTGTTTTCACACAAGACGTTTAATGTATTTGAAACACCTAAAGTCAAAATTAGAGCAAACTCAACATTTTATTTCAGTGGCTTCCTCTTCCCAATGCTCCTAGAATACATAGGCCACTTTTCAAAGGCTGCCAAAGTCTTTTTTGTAAGGGGTGTTTTTGTTTTCTTCTTCTCTATATATTGTAACTTCTCATTTTAGAAGATATCTCTTGGCTTGTAAGGTGGAGCTCTGCCAGATTTTACCTTGAATCAAGACATAGCATTTTTACCTCCATTTGAGCTTACACTTTTGCATATGTCTATGGCTTTGTTTTGTGTTAAGTCATTTTTCTTTTATGCTTTCACAGAATGATTCCAACATGTCTAGTGTATAGTGAGGTTTCTTCTTTTATAGGTTTGCCAAAAGTGTCTACAACAGAGTATAGGTGTATGTGAACAGGCTGCCATAGTGTATCTTAGAACACCTCCAGTATTTCTTCCTCCTTACATCTCCATAGGACCCCTAGCTCACTGATGTAAACGAGTTTCTCATATCAAATGAAGTGTATGCTAGCTTGTTCTTGGTGGAAAGTGTATGCTCAAGCTAAGTAGATCAAACCATTTTTGGTGTATCACCTTTTAGTTTAGGTTCTATTTTTATCAATATTTCTCTCTTTCCCCCCATTGTTATTATTAGAAAATTTAGGACCATAGAGATACATCAAAGGGAGCTAGCCCTTATCTAGAGATTCTCCCCTCAATTTTGCCAGACCCATAGGCAAGAGAGGAGTCTCCATTGTGTCACGTGGAAGATAGGATCTCAACCTCCTATCAAGGGTGCAATCCACAATATCAACAATTTTTGGCACACCTAGTGGGACCATGTTTTAACACTCAAAAATTTTCCAAGATTGGTGTTGGTCCTATTACAGTAGAATAAACCATTAATCCAACATCTGGCCTTTAATCAGATGATTGTGGGACAAGTTTTATCCAAAAAGTTAAAGAATTTTGGTGTGTTATTTAACTAACCAACCTTTGGAGGCTTTTTCATCAACACCAATGGTGACTCTGAGTTTAATCAGCTAGTTAAGTAGTCCTGGTGCCATCAAGAAATCATATTTTGGTATGTATAATTCCATTGCTCAGAACCATGGGTCTTGTGTTCCTTCATATAGTTTTGATCAAGCTCAGATTGTTCATGGAATCACCTCAAGCAACAAGGATGCATACAGTTATGATTTTTTCCCTTTATAGGTCTAATATGACTAGTCTCAGCCCTATCATGAGCTATATCAATCTTATGCCCTGTCTTCTCAATGTGTCACTTCTCCTACTCAATCTAATCTTTTTGCCAATCAACCCATTTACACCTTCAAACAAACACTACTAGGATATGAAAAGAATGTAGTGGAGCTTAACACTAGAAGGGGATGTGGCCAAGAAATCCTTGTCCATGTCATCCATCAAGTGAGAAATGCACTAGATCTAGTTAAGAGTGAATGGACTCCCATTAAAAGAGCCAATTGGCAAAGGCTTACAAATGAGATTCTAGAAGTGAGTCATTTGATTGCATCTTTGGAATGGAGGCTGAGTATTCATGAGAGGCAGCCTTACCAAGTCTATCAACCTGCATACCCACTGCCCCAAGTTTCATATTAGTCATACACATCCCCTACTCAGAATCCAAGTCAAGCATATCAAATTCTTTTCCCCAATCATGTTGAGGATAGTTTTGAAACAATAAATTTTGTTTTTAAGGGTAATCTTGATAAGCAGATTAAATTGGCAAATTTTAAAATGCAATAGTCTATGTTGGCAACAAGGGAAGTGGAATCAAAACCCTCACTACCCTCTCACATTGTAACCCATCACCCCAAAATGAGATGTCCAATCCTAATATCATGAGCTTGAGTAAGTAGCTGAGTCATGGAACAACAAGGAGGAGAAAGACATTGTCCAAGAGTGTGAGGTAAAAAATGAGGCAAGTCCTTTTCAAGTCCCCCCCACCCTTCTTCAAGAAGTTCTTATACTCCATGGCAGCCTTCATACACTTCCCATTTCCATGATGATTCTTGTGAGCTGCAAGAAAGACTATTTCAAGAAAATCTATCTAGGCAAATTGAGGAATTAGAGGCAAAGGTGAGATTGCTTAGTGAAGGAGAGATGGAGGTTTTAGACCTTAGAGAGGAGCCTATGCCAAAAGATACCCCTTCTACCAATCCTCAGGTCTCTCAACATGATTTCAAGATTCTAAGTTGGAGGAGTGTCTATCATAAACCATATTAGGACCTTGAAGAAGATAAAGCTACTCCTACTTATCATGATGATGTTTGTGACCTCCAAGAAAGGCTCTCTCAAGAAAATATAGCCAAGAAAATTGTAGAATTAGAATCCAAAATGAGATCCCTCAGCCAGGGTGTGATGGGTGGTTTGGACTAAACAACATATTTCATGTCTGAACACACCCCATCTACACCCCTCCATGACAACTATCAAGCCACATCTAATATAGATGAATTGTTAGCCAAATGGAAGGAGGAGAATATTTTGATTCTATCTCAAGGACTACCTCCTCTCCCACATGATTTCATCTGTTAGCTTTCCACTTAATCCCTTTTCAAGGAGGAACCTATTTTGAAAGAGGTGAGTGAAGAGGAGTATACTTAGTTCGTGACTGATCAGGGAGACTCCATGAATGCAGATGAGAAGGAGATCACCATAGACATCATGGAGGAGCATGGATAATCTCTTGTTCATATTTTAAATGATCTTTTTCAAGTCATTTGGGTAGATTACACTATTTTTCAAGGACGCTATGAGCTGGCTAAGGGTGGAAAAGGTAGCATTGGGACACAAATAAGCATGCAAAGGAGCTGAAAGCTCTTAGAATTACCCTTTTAAGAGGTTGGTGAACCTAAAGATGATATTTTTGAAGTACTCAAGGAGGAACCTATTTTGAAAGAGGCAAGTGAAAAAGAGAGGATCCAATTTGCAGCTGATCAAGAAGCTCTCATGGATGTCAATGAGGAAGAAATCCTCATGGACGCTCCTTTTGAAGACATCATCAACAATGGAGAAGACATAGGTCATCCATACATGTAAATGTTCCAACAATATGAAGAGGAATGTAAGCATGGTGAGCTCTCTCCTCCCTTGTTTGATGAACTTCCTTGTTGCTTTGATGAAGAATATGACCATGCCATGGAACCTGAGTTGGAGGAGGATTAGGAGGATGTCTTTGAACAACTAAAGACTCTTGTCTTTGAGAAAGAAAAGGAGAGGCATGTCTATCTTGAGGAACACTTTGAAGGAGAGAGCCTTGAACAAAAAGGTGATGTTTTATGGGATGAGCAATTAGTCTGTGATCTCATTTTAGACATCACAACACTCACCCTTCTTCAAGAAAGCCATCATGATGTAGAGGATTAGTTTGATAGGGTCTTCAATGAATTAGAAGGGTACAAGCCAATCTATGGTGCATATCAAAGGGCTTATGGTGATGAGCTAGCAGCCATGGATTTCTTGGTGAAACACACCAGCATGAAGAACTAGCATGAGGCAAGCTTCCAAGAACAAGAAGAATACATATATGTAGGAAGCATGTTTTCCCCTGATTCATTTGGATATGAGCCAATCAAGGTGGCAGGAAATAAGAGCAAGTCACCAAGTCTCCATTCCATTCAGCCACTTGTCTGGCATCATAAGTTTTCTCACTGTGAAGGAGACTTCCAACTTTTTATGTAGATTCATAAATAGATGATTGGAAGAATACAACCTTTAACTGACAACATTGGTCTATAATAATTGAATTTTTCTTCTCCTTTGATGTTGACCTGATTCACCACAATGTCATGGTACTAATAGAAATGAAATGTTAGTTAGCTCATAAAACCTCTTGAGGAGATGTAACTATATATCTCACATGCTAGGAGTGAAATATAATATAGTTTTATTTCTTCATGAGTGTAATCCCAACCAAAGTGAGATATAGGGCTTAAGTTTATCTAATTATATAATCAAGTGTAACTACATGAAAATTCACTTAAATTTTCTCTTGTAAAACTATGTAGCTAATTAAAACCATTAAAAGTTCTTGAAGAACATAAATGTATATTTCATAGTGTGCCTCAAACTTTTTATCATGATTGATTGATCCATACTTGCCTAATACTAATTATTAAAACACTATAAGAATATATATATATATATATATATATATAGAGAGAGAGAGAGAGAGAGACTTATTTAAATAAAATTAGTGACTTATTATCATGTAAAATGAAAAAGGATACAAAAAAATTCTACACAAAGATAAAAAGTGAAAACATGGGGAAATGGCCCATAATATTAAAATGGACTCAATCAGTAGTCAATCGATTGTGTCCATGACCAAATTTTTTAAACTATTATTATGCCTTAAACAAGGAAAGACTATAAGAAAGAGAAAAGGAATATCCATAAATAAAAATGCATACATGAGAGATAAAAAAAATAAGGTTGAAGTATGCATCCCTATAGAGATGTGTGTGTGTGTGTGTGTGTGTGTGTGTGTGTGTGTGTGTGTGTGTGTGTGTGTGTGTGTGTGTGTGTGTGTGTGTGTCTGTGTGTGTGTGTGTGTGTGTGTGTGTGTGTGTGTGTGTGTGTGTGTGTGTGTGTGTGTGTGTGTGTGTGTGTGTGTGTGTGTGTGTGTGTGTGTGTGTGTGTGTGTGTGTGTGTGTGTGTGTGTGCGCGTGCGCGTGCATGTGTGCATGCAAGAGAGAGAGAGAGAGAGAGAGAGAGAGAGAGAGAGAGAGAGAGAGAGAGAGAGAGAACACAAAAAGTGCCAATAAGTATATAAATTAAAATAATGATCCATATGCACAATTCCTATTAAAATATTGTAATAATAAGACATGTACTAGAATTAGTTGTCTAAAATAAGAAAAAAAACATATGGGGCACATGGCCCATAAAATTCATATAAAGAGTGAATGGAAATGACCCCCTTCCATCTCATTTCTAGTTTATGAGGTAAAAAATGTTAAAGAGATGAGTGTTAATGTATTTCATCTTATCTTATCCCTACACATCAACGTCAAGGCACATCACTCTTGATATTGTTTGATATTTTTCATAGATTTAATGTAATTCCTATGCAACTACTTGTATTAACTGAATATGATCTCAGTAATACCATCACTATTGGTTGTGTACATGATCACATCATGTCTTTTTCTATGTCTATCTTCAATAAGTGTTGGTAGTGATGTCTCTAGTTTAAATATGCATATTTGTACCTGTATGAACTCCTATATGCCTAAGTTACCTCTTTTTATATGCATCAAAATCTATATTCTTGGATCCTCTAATTAGGAATAATCTTAAATATATGATTCCATAGTTTTGATAAATGTATTGAATAGAGGAATTTATCCTCATCTTGAAGTTAATTTAGTCTACATAGCCATAATATCTTGTATAATACCTTACACCAATCTCTTCACTATGATCACAATGGTGGAGAACCAATCCTCCACCATCCATATTTCACATTAATAAATTATTAATTAATGAACTCTAAAATATTAAACTAAAGATAAAAAATGATTTTATTTGACATATTCACCCTAGTCTCTTTGTTGCAATCTTAGGTCCTATATCCCTCAAATGAAATAAATAAAATTAACTTCTCCCTTAATCCCTCTATTATTATCTCATCAAGTTTTTTTGAATAGTGTTCCCCTCAAGATAGCATACCTCTCTCCAACCAAACATGATTTTTATCAATCTATGGCTCCTACATCATCAACAAAACTTGTATGTTATCTCTTATCCTTGTCTTTGTCATATGTGAGTGCATGATCCTCAAAGGAAGGTACCATTTTCTCTCTATTTGTTTGATGGTATTACCATGTCTTATTTCATCCTCAACTATCTCAATACCCTATTATACATAAACTATTGCAAGATTTAAACATACCAACATTAGGACCATGTGTTCCATTTATAGTTTTCATCTATGTGGCATTATCAACTTGACTTACATGATCTCTATATGTCTATTGATAAATGCATATCTCCACCATATAATATATTTTCCTCCTCAAATGTTAGACATAAACATTTCATAGATTCTTCTGCCCCACTAGATACAATATATATGCCATTGGTCTTAGTTATCCTCTAGAAAAGTGGGTAGGATGAAAGGATAATTAAATTGAAGTGATAATATGCTCAACACTATAATAGTGTCCATGTTGTGATACTTCCCATATGCTTCTCATAAATAAAATATAAACATTCCAATATAATTTTGAAACTATGCATCATCCCCAAGAGTCTATTATTTACCTCTCATCCATCTCTTGTATTATGTCATGAAGGCTATATGAAAAATTTAGACACTTATTTTGATTGTCACAAGGAAGATATATAGTATAACCATGTACTATTAGCCCTAAATTTTGGCTAAGTATTTTATCCATTTTGATACAAAACTAGAATGGTGTGAAAGGACCATAGCACATAAAGTCTATGGCATGTAACTTGATGGGTGAAAAATCACTATGGCAAAGAACCTATAAGGTGTGAGAAGACAAAAGAGTGAAAGAACTAGCATGAGAGGATCCAATCAAAAGATAATTATTCATGAGAAACGTAAGAGCATGGGACTTAGAATGATAGTATAAGACTTGGGAATGCATGATAAATGGGAGAGGTTAAGGAGTGATTCCTAAGGGCCACCTATACCTTATCCATTAAAAGTTTTGCACAAACCCACAAGGAGAGAAACACATGGTAGCAAAGATCCAGCATAGCATGAGTATATAGGGGGCACCAAGGCCTAGGTGCTTAAGAGAAGTTAGTTGATTAAGTTTCATGAATATCATTATGTTGACAGTTCATTGGTTAATTACTCATGTCATTAATATTGTAAACACTTGGTCAAGTATAAAGAAGTATAGATACCTCTATTGTAAAGCATTGGGGGATGGATTTTTACTTAATATATGTGTGTGTTATAGATTTACAATAATTATTTTGTTTATGTATAGTTGAATGGATTCATTGTGTATCTATGTTAGGTTGAGTTGAGAAATTCCCTGGTTAAGACTTAATATGTAATCTACTTGATTCTTTTATTTTTATAAGTAACAAACCTGAATTGAAATGCCATTAATTTGCATAGTTATTATAGCCAAGATTAGTAATTATAGAATCAAAGTAGCTTATCTATGATTTTATGTTGTATTTATTTAATTACATAATAAAATGAATAATATGACTAAGCTAATATTACTACACAAAAAACATATAAGAACTGGTTTCTGGCTATGTGCTTTAGGTGAGCATGTAAGACCGTAGTCTTACATGAAATGACTAGCACACTAGCTCATTGGGCCAAATTTTATCACCAAAGCTACATTAACAATATTAACCCAAAATTTTGGTTCCATTTCCAAGATCCATAGAATTTGATGTACTATCATGGAAGATGTTTGAGTGTATTAATCTTGAGAATATAGAACAATGGATTATCAGAGTTGAAAATAATTTTGTAGTTCCCTACCTTGAATGAAGAGTTTTTACATGGTAGTGGGTAGATAATAATAATAGTATACTATATGAAACTTTTTTTGTTGATATCCTAGTTAACTTTCACACTTGGTTGTCTATGTACTCTAAAGGATGATCATGAAATCTTGGGAGAAGATAGTCTTGGATAATAAAATAACAAAGAGCTTTAGCATGAATTGGAATTCCATGGATGAGATTTGTCAATATTTGGTGGAGAGGAGTATTAAATATCTACATTATTGAATATGTTGTAACTACCTTTTCATGTCTTGAAGAAGCCAAATTATAGTTCCTCTAAGAACCATGTAGTCATTACATTAGACATTTTGTCAAAAAGTTATTTGTTGATTTTAGACTTGAGACTATGCCAATGAAGAGTTAAATCGTTATCTATGTGAGCCACACATTTGGAAGGGGAGTAGAGAAGCATTGGTAAAATATTATGGGTTTAAATTGGTAGTCAATTAGTGGGCATTATAGAAATAGAAATATGATGAATCTTGGTAAAGGATTATAGGAATCAACGGCATAGGAAGAGACCAAGAAAACTTAAGAAGTGTTTTTAGGATCCATAAGGAATTAGAAACACACAAAGAGGGACCCATAACTTTTAAACCATGCCCCATGCCACTAATATCATATAAAATAAAAACTAGTTAGATGGTAAAAACTGAAGAACCAAGTTTGAACCAACTAGGCTCCCCAATCATAGTGTGCACCATGTTCTTGAGCTAGATGAAGTACACATACATAATTGGGATATAAATAGTGTGGAATCAAAGACTGAACTAGTAAAGGATATTGGAATTGAATCATTTGGCACACATATAGACTTAACACTTACTTTCCCTCTTTAGTGGAATTTCATGGTGAAATTTAGGATACCTGGAGGACCTAGCCTTTAAAGTGGATAGAATATAGGCCCAAATTTGGTTAATCAACTAGATACTACACCCCATATCATTATCACTATTATTGGAGGCATTAGAGGTGGATTATGTGGTGACACAAGAGGATTTAGTGGACTTTTCCATTAAGGGATAGGATTTGGAGGTTGTAAACAACCACCAGTTCAAGCATCTTAGCTAACATCAGTATATTATGAAATTACACTCCACTTACCTAAATATCAAGGCATGAAAAATGTAGTAGAACACATCCATAAGTGTGAACTATTTGGAGAGTGAGAAGCATTACTTATAAAATAAAAGCCATCTAATTTGTAACTACACTATTAGAGTGAGTGCAAAAATGGTATAGGAATTTTGAGCCTTAACAAGCGGTGGTTGACTGTGACCAACTTAAAATGACATTCCCTTAAGAATTTGATATCCGTAAATTTGAATAACAAAGCATAGCCACATTGAAGGACATAAAGCAAGAACTTATTGAAAGTGTATGAGATTATGATGCAAGGTTCAAAATATTTTCATCCAAATTATCATTTGAGATCAATGTTGCTTAGAATGCATAGTGGTTTATGGGAGGATTATTACTTCATTTTTGTGAAACATTATCTGAGAAGACCTTTACTAGCCCATGTGAGGATTTGGAAGCCACCCTCCATGTTGAAGTAGTTGGTAGTATTGATAGATGGATCTATACTTTAATGGAAGCCTAGATAGCTTCAATGGCATCACATCTTAAGAAATTAACTACAAATAATGCACATGATATTTTTAGTGGTCTTTGGTGTACTAATTACAAGTTTGAAGGGCACACCCATAGTAACTACCCATGCAATAACATCCACATTATATTGAAGTAGTCATGTGAAATATTCCATGAAGATCATGATGTATACTCTTGTCCCCTTTTATAGTGAGATACACACACAAAGGTGTGTGATTATTCTAAGATATGTGATGCTTACACTTATGACAGTAATGAACGTAGATTAATTAATGACATCCATGAGGCATAAACATGTGGTACATGCCAAACCTCTATAGCCAAAAGTCATGATAATGGTGGATATCATGGTTGAGGTAGAGGATAGGGATGAGGAGATGGTTTTTCCCCACCTAAGACATGATATAAATGTGGATCCCTAGACCACTACCAAAGATATTATCTAGACTACCCTACTTGTGCTTTCTATAAAAAAGACCACTGGTTGGAAGAATGTCTTAAATTATGCATGACTATCACTAAGGATAGAAATGAAAAGGGTGTCAATATGATTCAAATTGATAAACCACATTTTCACATGCATTTGGGTACCCCAATAGTGTAAAAAGTAAACATCATTACATGTAGTAGAGGACAATATCAATCTAATTCCAATCCTATTATGAAGGTATAGCATGAATAAGCATGACCGAGAAAGTATCCTAATGCCCAAAAACATAAGGATGTGCTCTGGTACACTCTAACATTGTTATAAGAACTCTAAGGAAAAATCCAATTTCTCAAAGACAAAGAAGTAACACAATGTGTTGATATGTAAAAGGTATTTGAGCCTCAAAATGTGGTGCATAATGACTTCTAAGAGTTATGAAGATGTATTCTAGATGATTACATTATCCCATAGCTATGTGTTTTGATTAAGAATCAAGCATAAGCACCCATTGATGCTCAACCCCAAATCATTTGGTAAACTAAGGATTGTCATCTAAATCATGCTCGGTGACAAGATACCCCTACTCTTCCTATTCTAAAAGATAAAGAGATACTAGTCAATGTTTTCATTGATGGGTGGGTAATCCAAGATATCCTAGTTAAAAATAGTATAGAAGTGAATGTCCTCACTAAGGAGGCTTAGTAAAAAATGGCTAATATAGTGTTATAACCAACACTGCATGTATTTTTCATGGTTAATGAAAATCATGCTCTGCCAATTGGAGTCCTCAAGAATGTAATGGTTGATATATTTGGAATACCCTTCAAAGTTGAGTTTGAGGTACTTGAAGTAGCTGAGGAAGATGACTTCCCAAATCTATTGAGATGACCCTGGTGTTATCAAAATAATGTTGACCTCATTTTGAAGAAGTGGTACATTAGTTTTGATAATGTTGACTATTGCATTGTTATTCCTTTGGATCAAACACAAGGGCCCCCTGACATAGAACCTATCAATGTGAAAGAGGACATTAACCAAACTTATAATGTCACTACCAAAAATTATGAGTAAAGGGATCCAAATCTTGATGTAATTTTATGATGGTTAGACACAGAATATTTTTATAACACTACAATAAATGCTTATAATTATTGGGCCCATGGTGACTATGACCTCCCTAAAATAGTGTGTAGTACCATTAATAGTCAAGAGAATGTTCCACACCAATACAATAAATTCCATGGGCTTGTTTACATTGTCAATAATTAGGTCATAATAGAACCAATCATAAAAGGCACCTCTTGAAAGACTCGACGAGGCTTCACATTTACATAAATAGATAGAAGTCTGAGAATTTATCTAGTGCCTTGAAGAGTTTTACTACATTGACATGGGGATCATATTTGATATTTAGTTTATATTTTTGATGGAACAACTAGAAGATGGTGGTAAACCTATTGTGAATAGATTTTATAGTGGGATCAAGTATGTTTAACCTTACATCATTGGTTCCATCATGACAATAAAATTAGGGGAATAATTATATATAATAAAGTATTATCACCTAAACATCATATAGAAGATTACGATGGAATATGTAGATATGAAGAGTAATACTTACCAGAGTACTTATGGCTGCATGCATTCTATCAAACTTTATATACTTGGGCACGGGCATGGTATGTTCATGAAGAATGACACATAGGTACCTAATTTTGACATTTCTTAAAGGAAAAACATGAAATCAACACTATCTTATTCCTCACCAAGGATGGATTTGCACCTCACTCTCCAAGCCATGCAAGAAGTGGTTATAGGAGACCCAAGTCCCCTAGAATATCACATAAGAATTATCCATCATGACCCTAAGGAAGCCCTACACTTCTTCAATGAACCATCAACACAACGTATTTCTCTATCAATACCATTCCTTGACTAAGACCAATGTGAATAAATTCATGTGGGGAAACAAAAGCTCATGTTTCAATTGGAAAAAGATGAAGGATCCAATCCACCTAACCCTTTGTATAATCATTTAGATGTTCTTATGGATTTTGGTCTAGGATATGTTCATGATATGGGCATGGATATAGACAACCCCTAAAATGGGCCCAATCAGCCTATTCAGTGCAACATCAACATGGACCATTAACCAAAGGTGGCTATGGTAGGAAATTACTAGACTGACATTAAAATTCAAAAAATATTTGAGTTGGTAAAGGAATCTCAAGATGTCTCCCCAAGAAACTATATCAAAATGAAGGGAGTTAATCCTTAGGAAAGATGCATCTGAAGCTGATTGATGATGCTCAACCAATCAAAAAAGGGCCATATAGAGTGAATCCTAATCTATGGGTGCATGTCAAAGAGGAAATTGATAGTATGATGCATGTTGGAATAATCACCCTCATTGATGAATCTGAATGGGTCAGTCCCATAGTGATTAGTATTAAAAATATGGATACATTCATATTTATGTGGACTACTGAGTACTTAATGCATCTTGTGGCATTGATCCCTTCCTAATGCCTTTCATAGAGGAAATACTTGAAAGTATTATTGGATTTGAGATATATACCCTCAAAAATGGATTTTTAGGATACGATCATATCTATATAGCTAAAGATGACCAATTGAAGACAAAATTTTCCATTGAATGGGGATCCTTCATGTATATTGTCATGCCCTTTGATTTAAAAAATGCCCTAGTTGTATTCTCTCAAGTAGCTATTAAAATATTTAAGGATTTCATCCATAAGTTTATTTAAGTCTACTTAAATTATTGGAACATCTATGTCTTGGTCAGGGATCGTTCTTCTAACCTAAGACTTATGCTTGAACTTTGTCGAGTCTTAAAAATATCTTTGAACTTAAAGAAGTGCCTATTTGATACACCTTTCAGTGTGTTCTTAAGACATATTATTTGTAAGGAAGTACTTTTGGTGGACCTAGCAAAGGTGTCTATTATTCTTTACCTCCCAATGCCTAAAACTTAGTGTGAGGTTCATGCCTTTCTAGGACATACCAATTAATATATAAAATTCATCCATGGATATGCAAAGATTTTCATGCCCCTAGAGGAACTCCTAAAGCATAATGAACACTTTATATGTACTTTATCTTGTCAAGAAGCATTTGAAACTTTAAAGAACAAATTGGTCACCACTTATATCCTCTAATTTATTGAGTAGACAAAACCATTCCATGTCCATGTTTATGCATCTAGAATGGCTATTAGTGAAATCCTTACAAAACTAGGCAAAGGTCACCTGGATCATCCAATATACTTTGTTAGTAGAAAAATCACGTCAATTGAAATGAATTACACCACTACAGAGTGTGAAGCATTGTGGATGGTCTATGATCTATAAAAGTTTTGATAGTACTTATTGGCCACTCATTTTGTCTTATATACAGATCATGAGGCCTTAAAGTACCTCATGAATAAACTTGTGTTGCATGGATGGATCTACCTTTAGATAGTGTTGTTCCAATAATTTTAGTTTTTGGTCATGGTAAAACTTGGTAAAACCAATTTTGGACCTAACTGCCTATCCCAAATTGAGTTAAGAGAACCACTGCATGCCACTAAAGATGAATTACCTAATGTTTAATTCTTCCATGTTACTAATGTACTTAAGGAGCTAGAGGATATTTATTCCTTTTTAACTATTAGCTTAGCTCTTGATTGTCTCACTCCTTAGGACAAGAAACAACTTATGGTTTGGACCATACCTTTTCAACTCATACAAGGGGATCTTTATAAACTTGGTTGTGATGAGATTCTTTGGTGTTGTGTTATGAAAAATGATATTATAAGGTACTTAGATAGTTTCATGAAGGTATTGCTAGAGGAAATTATGCTAGAGAGGATACCATGCATAAAGTTCTACTAGCTAGATTATGGTGACTTACTCTCTTTTAAGATGCTAAGGCATATGTTAGATAGTGTAACATATGTTAGTGTGTAGGAAAACCAAACCAATGAGATGTTATGCCTATATGACCAATTAATTCTCAAGAACCATTTGAGAAATGGTCTATTGATTTTATTAACCCCATCAATCTAGTTGGATGAAGAATAGGTTCTTAATTTATCATCACAACAACTAACTATCTCACACATTGGGTTGAATCTATGCCTATAAAAGATTACACTACTACCACTACTACTTACTTCATTTAGGAGTTTATCATAGCTCAGTTTGAATGTCCACTAAGTTTTACTAGTGACTAAGGTACACATTTATTGAATGAAAAAATTTATGTCTTATTGAATGAGTTCATGATTACACACCAAAAAAAGATGTCGTACCACCCTCAAGCCAATGGTGTTGTCGAGGCCTTCAATAAGATCCTAGGTACCACCTTGACAAATATTTGTAATATTGGCTAAACTAACTAGGATGATAGGGTATTTTTAGCCCTATGGGATTACCAAATAACTTATAAGTTCTTGAATAAAAGTACCCCATTCAATTTGGTATATGGCAAAGAGGCGATCCTTCCAATTAAATTTTTGGTGTCATCTCTTTGCATTGAATGCATAGGTCAAATAGATGAATATTTATCCTTAAAAGCATGCCTAGATACTTTGTTAAAACTTAATGAATCCCATTTCCTTTCTCATTAGAGTCAAGATGTGGAAAAGCATAAATAGAAAGCAGGGCATGACTACCACATAATGCACAACATGTTTTTACCCAAAATGAAAGTATTTATATATGACTCCAAGTTCTTGTGCCATTATATAAAACTTTGGATTCATTGGGATGATTGATTTATTATTCATAGAGTTTGGATTATAGGATCTTGTTGGTTATAAAGGTTGGACAACCATTTACTTTTTAGACATTTCATTAGAAGCCAACTCTAGTTGTATTTCACTTCTAAGCAATATAAATATTGTAACACAATAAGGCTTATGCCATTGGTTTAGGATTTCTTATTTTTAAATAAAAGATCTACCTTTATTGTGCATAATTTTTATTTAATGTATTTTTTCATTAATTTTATTTTTGTCTTTTTATGGAAGACCATGACTCACTTTTAGTGTGGGGTAAAAGATCTAAATTCATGATTAAAAAAGAAAAAGTTTATTTTTGCCTGTAAGAACTTGTGTCCCATAAGTACCTTATGCACCCTACAAAACCCTAAGTGCCCTAGAAACCTTGCACACAATCTACATAGCCTAAGGATAGGGTGTTCCCATCATTAGTTTGAATTTTGAAAAACATAGTTGCTTTCCAATTGAAAAAAAGGTGTGAGACAAGATGTGTCATTAACGTGGAAAAGAATAATAATGGTGAGAATTATGCCAAGGACATGATTTGATAATACCATTAAATGCATTAATTTTCAAATGTGATGATCAAAAAGTGTTAGCCATTAAAAAACTACATTAATGACAAGAAGTGATGAGTGAAGGGAAAGGAGTAGTAATGATGGTGAACTCTCTTGAGCCTATAAATAAACAAGTTAACTTATTTTTAGGCTTTACCTTTACATATAATTATTGTTACAAGATACAAAGAACAAATAGTGATTATGACTAAGATTCAAGAGAAAAATAAGTTATTTTACTTCTACAAAAAAATATAAAAGGCATTAAAAATTTGTATATAGGTATTACGAGTTTGGATACACAAGAAAAACATAGGGTAACTTCAAGACTCAAGAATAATAGGGAAAATTTATAGGTTTTAGGTTTAAAAAATCTACCATTAGGGGGAACTCAAGCTTGAAAATATGAATTATTTGACTATAATCATGTATTCATTTTGAAACATTGGATGGTCATGCATCAACCTTCAGGCTCCTCAAAGAGTGATGTGGTCTAAGAAAAGGGCCCTAAGAATTGATCCATTACATATGATACTAGAGGAAGTGGAGGAACTTGGTGGAGAGATGGTCATCATTAGAAAAGAGACATTAGAGGATCAAGCTCAGTGCATGTAAAGGGAAGATTCAAGTATGGCATGATAAGCTAAGAAGAATCAATCATCTTCACCCGCACCTCTAATGATTGAGAAAATGTAGTATCCTAAGTTGATGTTGCACATGGAGAACTAGGTCTCCAAGGTGCCCTCTTGCATAGTCTTTGACTACAACCATCATCAACCTAAAAATAAGGTTGAACTATAGAATGACCATAGAGTTAAACACCAAAACACCAAGAACTAGTTGGTGTATGATCTAAAAATATTCAATATGTTGGATGTTATAGGGTTGTTCCAACTTTTCAACTTAACTTATTTTGGAAAACCCATGGAGGTGATCAAGTTCATTCTTTCACACATCTATGAGTACTATATCTATTTTTTTAGGCATAGTATGAATATAATTCCCAAAATAATAAACAAGGTATTAAGACTATACTACTCAAGGTTGGATGTGCCCAATGACCTGGTAGATTTTGAGGAGGTCCAAGAGACCACCATGGTACTAATTTACTAGAATTAGGGCCATGTCATGCATATAAATAACCTATAGGATCCCACCCTATAGGTTTTGGTTCAAATCATCATGACTAAGATCAGTGGGACTAATAAAGAGGTTAACATGGTAAACCTCTACATCACCCACCAAGTCACTTAGGGCTTAAAATATAATTAGGCTATGTATTTTATCTAGAATATTGTTGAAGATGCTAAGAAGACCCATCAAATACCAAGCCATAGGTTTCCATGGGTTGTATTTATTCTTTTGATAAGATTGGTGTACTAGATTACACTTGATGAGTGTTGAATTGGGCATACCCACCCAAGAATAGGTCCCCTACCAAGAGCTACAAGGTGTTCACATGCTTATGGAACATAACCCTCTC
This sequence comes from Torreya grandis, assembly GCA_037957365.1. Lineage (NCBI taxonomy): Eukaryota > Viridiplantae > Streptophyta > Pinopsida > Cupressales > Taxaceae > Torreya > Torreya grandis. The sequence continues at coordinate 236,580 of JARHVA010006312.1, forward strand.
TTATAAAATAGAAATTAGATACTAGTTCGATGGCATGAAGGAGTCATTCAATAATGAATGGTACATCTCGAATGATTTTTCCACCTTGGCTATTGAGCAAGAATAGTTTGTAGTGAATCATCACTTTTCTCTCATGTGCATTAGGCTAATATCTTTTAGATAGCTTTTTACATTGCTGAAGTTATTGTATACCTTCTCGACATGGTATTTCATCAACTCCATGAGCTAGATATTTGATGCATATCCCATTGCCTTGGAATTTGGGAAGATTAATTTGGAGATTAATACTCTCCAAAAATTATATGTTTATCTAGGAAAGAAGTAATATAAAGAGAAGAAGGAGATAGACCTGATGGATATAAAGGTTGAGAAAATAATGGTGGAAAACAAGTACACAGCTTGCTCTATATGTTTTGACCTAAAAAGTATCCGAAGGGAAAAAAATATTTAAAAAATCTCCCACCAATGCCTTTGATGAAGAAAAGGTGGGTTGAGTATGATGCCTGTGCAAGTGGTCAATAAGCACCAAAAAAGTGGTAGAAGACTACACATGCACCATGACCAAACCCCTCACCACTCAGGCCCTCACCTTCGTGCCCATCTTTACTACACCCATCTCCACCATGCCCTTCTCCACCTCACCCTTTCATACCTCACCCTTATTCACCATTCCATTTACCTCCTCGACATTCTCCACCTAAATACCTACCATTATAAGTCCCTCCCCATCCACCTTCTCCTCCACACATTCATCAAACTCTACCCTCACCCCCTAAAACAACTCCAAAACCATCTCCTCCAAAATTTTCTACTTCAAGAGCTACATAGTAGTGGGATGTAGAGTAATCACCCAATCAAGAAGTCCCTACTATATAGGTGGAAGTATTAGACTCTGATTTTGAGAAGATACACTCCCTAGTA